>JAQQSZ010008195.1:0-13110 GCA_028646595.1 Phalanger gymnotis | reverse complement strand
CTTCAATGATCTTTTGGACCTCCTTTTCCATTTGGGTAATTCTGCCTTTCAAGGCATTCTTCTCCTCATTGGCTTTTTGGAGCTCTTTTGCCATTTGAGTTAGTCTATTTTAAGGTGTTGTTTTCTTCAGTATATTTTTCAGTATATTTTTGGGTCTCCTTTAGCAAGTCATTGACTTGTTTTTCTTGGTTTTCTCTCATGCTTCTCATTTCTCTTCCCAATTTTTCCTCTGCTTCTCTAATTTTCTTTTCCAAATCCTTTTTGAGCTTTTCCATGGCTTGAGACCAGTTCATGTTTTTCTTGGAGGCTTTTGTTGTAGGCTCTTTGACTTTGTTGACTTCTTCTGCCTGTATGTTTTGGTCTTCTTTGTCACCAAAGAAAGATTCCAAAGTCTGAGAGTGAATCTGGGTGCGTTTTCGCTGCCTGGCCATGCTCCCAGCCACCTTACTTGACCCTTGAGTTTTTCAGTGGGTATGACTGCTTGTAGATTAAAGAGTTCTATGTTCCAAGCCTGGTTGGATGCGCCAGCTCTGCCACACCAGCACTCCTCCTTCCTCAAGAACCCCCAACCTGGACTGGACTTAGACCTTCAACAGGCTCTTCACTCCTGTTCTGATCTGCCACTTAATTCCTCCCACGCGGTGGGCCTGGGGCCAGAAGCAACTGCAGCTGTAGTTCTGTAGCTGCCCCACCTCTGCTGCCCCTGGGACGGTAGCCAAAATGCAAACTTCTTCCACTCCCCTCAGCTTTTTCCACTAACCTTCTCTGTTGTCTTTGGTGTTTGTGGGTTGAGAAGACTGGTAACTGCCACAGCTCACTGATTCAGGGCACTAGGGCCTGTTCTGCCTGGCTCCTGGTCTGGCTGGTCTGTGCCGCCCACGCTGGGCTCTGCTCTGCTCCCAGCTCCGTGCGTGAAACACCTTACCCAGAGACCATCCAGGCTGTCCTTGGCTGGAGACCTGCTTCCCTCTGGTATTTTGTGTGTCCTGCAGCTCTAGAATTGGTTCAGAGCCATTTTTTTTTTTATAGGTTTTTGGAGGGACTTGGCGGGAGCTTTGGCCAGTCCCTGCTTTCCAGCCGCCATTTTGGCTCCACCCCCCCATGAAGCCTTTCTTAACCCTTCTCAATTCTAGTGCCTTCCCTTTGTTAATTATTTCCTGTTCATTCTATGTATAGGTTGTTTGTATATATTTGCTTGTTGCTTTCATTACATTGTGAGCTCCTTGAGGGCAGGGCCTATTTGTCTTTCTTCAGGTCCATAGTGCCTGGCATGTACTAAGTGCTTAATAAATATATTAGTATTAATAAATATAATAATAGACATGCTTATTTACTGACACAATCTAATAGGGAGTTTACTCTTTCTCCTGCAATGATCTTTATAGGTTTCATTGTGATATCAGAGGTCACACTGGTTACAAGTCTTCTGGAAGGCCCTGTAACAACAATGCTACTTGCCTCTATTGTGGCTCTGTAAGGCCAATAACACCGGCATGTAGGAGGGCTGCTAGCACATGTTTTTTGATCTGCTTTTCTAAGGAAAGCAACTTTAAGAGTTTACAATCTCACCTTAATTAAACATAAAGTTATCATTCACTTAGTTCAGGGGGAAAAGTCAGTACCCTGAACTTCAGAGAAAACACAAACAGAAATTACATAAACAGAGCAAAATAACACAACTCAGCAGACAGGCTTCTAGCTGTCTGTCCAGGACATTTCTTATATAGTTACCAGAGAGAGAAGCACCAACATCTGGTTTTTTCAAAACCGAGGGGCTCCTTAGTGGCTACTCAGAGTCTCATCTGATCAGATCACATGACACTCTTCCAGTGAATGAGCCCCCAAGCAAATGGCTAACCTCAGAGTATATATGCACTTCTTTAGGGTCAGAGGGCATCAATCATGCCACTCAAATCATGTGACCTAAGCAGGTTATCAAAGACTCTTAATTGAAACAAAGCCAAGACTCAAAGGCACTTGATCGCCTTCGTGCTGAGAAGCACTCCAAAACAAAAGACAACAAAAAGTCTCACTTAAGTTGCAAAATTATGTTCATATTGAAACCAAAACAAATAAACATTTAAACATAATTTAAAAAATTAGAACTATTTGAGCACAATGTATATCTAATGTAACAGTTTCGCGTTGGTGGGGGCGGAGCATCTGATACTTAAAACAGAAATAGCCTTTTGGCTGTCAGTTTCAGTCAGGATATAATTTTGTGACTTTCAGTTAAGATGGTGACATGAAAGACCCTAGAGGAGTCTGGCTTTCTGAAAGATGTGGAGACAAGGCCTGGCACTGCTGCATTCCTGAGGACACAATAAGAGAGCTGAAGTAGGTACTGCTTTCAGATGGATAGCAGTAAATGGAGCCAGTGTAGTGCCAGAAAGCTTACATACCACAAAAATTTTTTGTCACAGGATATTTTATTTTTGTAGAGTTTTAAAGTTTTAACAAATATTCTTCAAATAAACTCTTTATGATTGTTTTCTGAGATTTTTGTTTTCTAGTGTAGAATATCCATATCTCATAGTCTGCTTTGTTAGAGGATCTTGTAGAATTCCATTTGGATAACTTAGTAGTTACCATATTTCACTGCATAATCATCGCAGATCTTATGCCAGATTTTAGCAAAAAAAAGTGGGGTGGGACCATTATGTGAAGCCTTTTCTTTTGGTGCAAGATTAGGATGCATGGAATACACATGAATATACATTAAAATTGGGAAAATGCAAGTCTTGCCATATCACGTGACTTACTCATGGAAGCTTCAAATGCCTGCCCACTCCTCTTGTGCCTACTTATTGGGTTGAGTGACAGTACTGTTAGTACTGCAGTGCTCTAAATAAACCATGCAAGTTGGCTTTCTGAAATATACTGACAGTGCATATTAGCTCAGAATTCTAGGCTTGAGCTTGCAATGCACAAGAGATAAATGTGTATCCATATATCACTGGTAAATACATTGCTGCTGTTTACCTTTGAAGCTGTGGGACGAACAGAATTATTCTATTTGATGATTACCCAATGAAAGGGTTATAAACCAGTTTTTGGACTGGGAGAAAAACTAACACAAAACCCACACTGGGTGAGACGATTATGTAGTGAAATATAGTACTTCCTGTCAATTACCTTTGCTGATACATATTATTCAACTATTTTATGAAAGGTAACAGTATTGGTATATACATAACACTGGATCTATAGGAAAAACCTCATGTTAGAGAGTACAGTTTTTCTTTTTGTTTTGGTGATTTTAAAGTTGGAGTTTTTTTTCTGTGCGTCTTAATAACTTTTCTTTATTCACTGGCTTATTTCAGGCCTTTCAGAACGTCTTCCTTATGACTAGGTAACTTGATTACATTTTTGGAGTTCTGTGAGTTGCTTTGTTGTCTGTCATCAGTAAGACATTACTTTTTATTAATTACTTGAAATGCCTAAGTTAATTCTTCTAGAGTTTAAGTTCTAAAAGAAGTTTGCAGAATTCTTCTTTACATTTTTGTGAGAGGGCTTTTAGTAAATTCTTTTCTCTGGTATCTTATGATATATGAAAGATGTTTTTGCAGTAAATTATTTAGAGAGAATGAATCATAGGAAGGATTTATACTTTTTGCTGTTGTTGAGTGGTTCTTAAAAGTTAAGGTATTCTCTAATAGTATCTTTTGTGATAATTCTTTTATTTGTTGTTAAGCACTAGATTGTGAGTACTATTTTTCATATAATAATTGAACTCACTTGAATTATGAAGCATATTAAATTGGACAATTGTTTGATAATGGACAAAATTAAATCTATTTGCTAATTTGCCAGCCTTGCTTTCTTCAGGCGTGGTTTTCCACTCATAGAGGCTCAAAGAATTTTGGAGGTAGAAGAGATTGTTTTCCAACCCCCTCTATTCATTTGTAATCTAAAAGGTTTGAAACTTAAAGAAATAATAATAACTTGAGCTTTCGGTTAATTCAAACTAGGTTGCCTGCAAACTAGTCTCTATTAGTAAAAGTTTACCATTTTGGGGAGGGGTTACTTTACTGGTGCTGTGGTTAACATTAAGAGGGACTTTATTAGAGCAGAACTAGGAGCAGTGGAAATTAGAGGAAGGTGGATTTCAGCTCTGGATTAAAACAAACAAAAAAAAAACCCAAACAACTTTCTAGCAATTGCTGAAAAATAGAATGAGCCATCTTAGTAGGTAATATTATTACCAGAAGTCTTTTAAGTAGGTTTTTTCATGACCCCTTGTTGAGGATGTTTTTTCATGTAGTTCAGAATTGCAATGAACAGGAAGCCGTGTTAGTGTGAATAGCTTAATGTTTTAATTCTGATATAAAAGTATAACATAATCTTCACTTTTATATTCACGTTGGAAAAATGATTGAATATTGTTCAAAACAAAGAACTTCTTTGAATATGGTCATTTAATTAGCAATTAAAGCTTTATGTAATCTAGTTTTGTTTAAATTCCAGAGATAGTCACATGGAATTTGTCTTTCAATGACAGTTACTTACTTTTTAGACTTATGTTGAATGAAGGTGTTCATGACAGCTTGAGATTTTTGATTTCCTCATTTGTAAAATGGGCTTTAATTAATACTTGCACCATCTACCTCACAGATTTGTTAAGAAGGTCATATTAGCCTTCTAGTTAAAATACTTTACAAATGAAGTGCCATATAAGCTACTAATGTAAACTGTTGCAATTTCTGAGAAACCCACATAACATTGGTGCTTAACAAATTTTTATTTGAATTAAATTTATTAGGAAACAATGAAGTTAACTAAATTATCCTAATATTTAGATTTTTTTGATAGTTTATCAATGCTATTTATAACTGCATAGGAAGTAAGAAAATAATGCTTTGGAGATATCGAGAAAAAGCATTGGGAAAATGTATCAAGCACTGACAAATAATATTATATCTATAAACAAAATTTTGGGGTTTTTGTTTTAATAACCCAGTAAAGCTGGTTCAAGAGCTATTTCTCATGTGGTAGTTGAGACTTCTAATATATGAACAGAACAAAGTGATGGATTCCATATTCTCTTTAAAATGTTCACAGTGTGGTGCTAGATTGATAATATCATAGTTTAGGTGAGAGGAGGAGTTTATTTATAAATATAGGCAAAGATCTCCTGTGATTACATGGCTTTGACTATTGATCTTTCCACTTCAATCAGATTTTCTCTTCTCTGTCCTTCCACTCTCTTCTATTTCACCTAAGTGCCTGGGGTCTGTCTTGGAGATAGAGCTCCCTATAGCCAGTGTTAGGTAGTGGGAATTAGGTTCTTCATAACCTTTAACTGGAGATCAGTTTCAGGGGAACCCCAAGTAACTCCAGCTATATCCAACCCAACTTCTCACCAAATTAGATCTCCCCTCAAAAGCAGTCCTTGTAGGGAGTGGAGGAAGGGAGGGAAATCTGTTTAATTGAGGAATTGCATCTTGCAGGCTTTTATGGTGGGGTTTTCATATCTCAGTGGTTTGCATTTTCAGCTCAGTCTTTATTGTGAAATTGTTGATTTTTCTATCTGTAGAAATTTCCAGAATATTTTCCTTCTGTGAATTGGATAGAGGGAATATTTTTTAAAAGTCATTGCATGTGTTTATAACATCTAAAAATTTATTTTAGTTGTCATTTAACAGTTTTATGTTAAAAATAAGATATTATGGCTCAAAAATATGTATTTTAGAGTATGGATAGGGACTAGACCTGTAATTTCATTAGTAGTATAGGACACTCCATGTGAGAAAACTCCTTCTATCAGTGCAGGTCAGCATATTTGTGCAACTTATAGACCACTTAACACCCACCATGTACCTGAACATCTTCACATGTCCAGTGGAATTCTTATACTGGCCAGACAACCTAACTGTACTCATACTAACACCAAAACCCACTTCTTATATCACTTTCTATAGATGTCTCAAACATTATGCCAACCCTAAGTGGACTGAAATCTAAATGCTACTTACTGCGCCCATTTCCATTAAGGGCAAATCAAAATGGTGTTTATTTTTTGCCTCTGTTATCAGTGAGAAACTATTTCTCATTTTTCATTCTGAGTAATAATGTTTTTTAGTGTGTCAGATCTTTGCTAAACCCAACCAATACAAACCTTACACACTTTCTACATCTTTTCAACACCACCTACATCTGTAGATGGCAGCATTTTATATTGTGTCAATGCCTTCAGCAATTAAGGAGAATGCCACATATTAAAAATTAAGTGTTTAGAGTTTTACAAATAGTTTAATTACAAATAGGTATGTACCCACATGCTCATTTACCAGGCACACCTTTGAAATCACCACACACAAGAGGCTAACTGGATAGTAACCTCTGTCTTTCTGCTTTGCTTCACAGCAAGTATGATAGCTGCAACTGTCCTGCTAAAGTGAGACATCTTTACATCTTCAATTCATTTTAAATCTGAGACTGTAGTACTGTACATATCTTAGGGCTTCCTCATATCCATCCCCATATATACTTCCCTCACTACTTCGGAATTGTTTCTTTTTTCTTTCTAGACCACTATTCTTTTTCTGTTCCTATAACTGAATCATCACACTAAGACCTGTGCAAGTGGGATGCTTATTTTTAGATAAATGTAATTACCTTATTCATTACTACAGTATTTACTAAAGTTAGACATTCTTCTCTAATGGAATTTGTAAGGTTATTTGCATTTTGCATAAATTAAGTTTGATAGCATTCATCAGTAGAACCTCCTATGCCTCTTTGAATATTTTTCCATTTCTTCTTCTCATCCATTCTCCTGTAAGTTCTATTCTTTCTGAGACCACAGAGGTCACCTTCCTCTCATTGCTAGTCCTTGATTTGACCCTGATGTATCACTCACTCTTCTCTATAGCTTTGTTCTTCTTCATGTTGTAACGTAGTCCCTGGAAAGAAGCATTTCACTGTAGGCAGTGTTGTCAGTTTCTGTCTACCTCTTCACTGTTACCTTGATAAGATTCTTTCCTTCACCCTTGTCTCCTTGTGTACAGAAATCTGTTACTGGTCTCTCTTGTTGCTGTTACTGTCTTTTCCTGCTACATTTATCCATTCCTCCTGCATTTCTTTTGTTTGGAGGTATTGGAGAGGCAAATTATCTCTTCAGTTCTGGTTTTTTTTTTTCCCTAAAAATGTTTCCAATTCTTCTTTATCATCAGATGTCCATCTTTTGTAAAGTTAAGCTCAGATTTGCAGCATTGGTCATCTTGGGCTGTATCCTGAGCTTCATTGCTCTAGGAAACACATTATGCAATTCCCTCCTCCATTTTCTAGTGGGTATGGAATAGTCTGGAATTATTTGAATGTCTTTTCCTTTGTATTTGAAGGTTTTCCTCTCCATAGCTTACAGAACCTTACTATTTCTGCATTGAATTGTTAAGCATAACTGCTATATGTCTTGGAGTTTGCATCCTTGGGTTTTTTTCTTGGAGGCGATCTGTGACTTCTTTCAATTGGAGTTTTATTTTCTGTCTTCAGAAGTTCTGAGCATTTCTCTTCTATTATTTCCTTCATTGTGGTGTTAAGTCTTTTGTTGTATTCTTCTGGGAGACCTATGATTCTTAGGTTATCTGGTCATCGAGTTTCAGGATGTTTTGCTTGCATTGTAAGCATATTTCCTTTCAATGTTACATTTTTTTTTTTGCTTTTCTTCTTCTAGATTGTTTTTCACTTCTATGTATTTCCATTCCCAATATATTGTTTTCTCTTTTGTTTCTTTGGTGAGGCTAGCCATTGCATATTCAAGTTTTCTATTCTATTTATATTATTTTTGTTGTACAGGACATAAATCTTACTCTCATAATTACCATTTTTCTTTTAAACCACTCGGGAATAGCTTGTTGTGTTTCCATGTTCTTCTTAAATTCCACAGAGTCCTCTGTCTCATCAAGTATTGTATCATTTTCTTTTATTTTGTAGTATTTTTTTCATAGATACCTGAACTTGTTTACTCCAGAGATCATATTTCCTTCTGTTGTTACTGTTTTGCTGATTGGTTTATCTGTTTATGTTCAAGGTCTTTGAATTTTCTTCTTCCTGAAGTATGTGATACTTTCAGGTTCTTCTCTCCCCCACCCCCCTTTTCTTATTACTCACTTCCAGACCTCTTCTACTCTGTGGTTTCCTTGAGGGCTGGCTTTTGAGAGTCTCAGCCTCTTTTCACACTGGGCAATTCATAGTTCACTAGGCTAAGACTGTTCCAGTTGACTTTTGGGTGATCAGATCTAGCCCAAGCTGAATGCTGTGTTCTTTCCCTCTGTCTTGGTGGAGTGCTACATAGTCTCCTATATCCCAGGTGTTCTGACTTGGTGACCCATCCCGATCCCTCTGTTCTTCAGTTCTCAGGCCCAGCACTGGCAGTTCAAAACCTGTTTTCCCTGGCTCTGGCAGTTTAGCACTTTGCAGCTCTGATATTTCTGGGTTGCTGTCCTTCATAGACTTTTGCTTCCGAAAGGCTGTGGTCAAGCAGGGTGTCGTGGCCTGAGCAAACTCCTGCAGTCTGGAGCCAGGGTCTTCATGACAGTGGAAAGAGGGAAGGGAGAATGGGGCACAGAGGTAGATTTTGACATAAAGCCTATTGTATTGTATCCTTGCATCTGCTAGGTCAGCCTTGATGCTAGTAGTGTAAGAGGAGAGAGGTACTGAATTAGTTCAGTGTCAGTAAGCATCAGTTCCTGTTTTTTTTTTTTATTTTTCCTGTGGGTTTTTTTTTTATTCTTTTGGATTCTGGGGGTTCTAGACTATGAAACAGATGAAGTTGCTTCATCTTTGGCACATAGTTTTTGCATTGAAGAGGTTTGAGAGGTCCTGGGGTTTGGAGATGGCATGTCTGCCATCTTGTTGGTCACATGACCTAAAAGAGTTAGCTGTTAGCTTTTCAGTGGTGTTTAAATCAGATGAGTTTCCACACCACTCAGGCATGCTTCTCTCCATCTCTTGGGTGCATTTCTTAACTTTTTGTGATGCATGACCCAGTGCAGGGTTATGTTGAAGTATTCTTTCTCCATTTGGAAATTTTTGTATTTCTGGAACAATTCTGCTTCTCAGTGTATTAGCAGTTTATCAGAGTTCTTCATTTCCTCAATGAAGATAATGCAAAATAATTTTTGGGTGGATGTTTTACAGTCTGATGAAGATATCCAGATATTATAGGCTTACCCAGATGTCTTCTGTAATGGTTTTGGTATAGTCTTGAATGAAAAGGAAGTGAATTTTGTTAGTAAAGATTACTTTTTGACAATCTTCAGTATTCTAGTCTTTGTCTTGTTTATTGCCAAATATTTTTCTTCATAACAATGGGTCTAGCCACTTTTTTTTTTCTAAACTAGTCTTAATGTTTTTCAAACTGTATTGTAGAGGAAATCAGTAACAGCCTTTCCAGTCTCCAGGTACCTCTGAAGGTCTTTGCTTGTTTTCTAAAGATTAATTAGGCTCATCCACTGATTTCTTCTCTATTTCATACTGATTCTCACTAGAGTTTTCCTGAATTAGCATTTAAAAACTTTTGAGAATGATTTCATATTTCTCCAAAGTTTATAAGCTCCGTAATCAGCAAAAGGAGTTTTTAAGAGGCTAATGAGTTTACATTTTTATTATTGGATACCAGTTGAATTCAGCAAACATTTATTAGGCACCTACTGCTAGATGCTGTTAGGCACCAGGATTTCTAAGACAAAATAGTCTTTGCTCTTCAGGAGTTTTCATTGTATGCATACTGATAGGTAAAGACAAAGTAATTCACAGAGGGACAGAGAACTAACTACTGGGAGGGAGGATCATGAAAAGTTTTGGGTCTGTAGGAGGCTCACTTGTGAGAGCTGTCTGGCACGTGTAGCATGAGGGTGTTGTGTGGCTTGAAGGGAGGCAGAATAGACATCTCTATATACTTTGTCCTCACCTTTCTCTAAGAGAGACTCTAATTTCTGTCAGGAGAGCAAGCAGGAAGTTGGGGCCAGACATGGTTTCTCTGCTGTCCTCCGAGAGAGGGTCTACCATGATAGAATTGTATTTGTTCTCTTAACAAGTTTTAATCCAGGTGGTGTGATTTTCAGGTTCAATTTAACTTGTGATATGTTTAAGTAATGAGGAAAGCAGGCAGACCAAGCTTTATATCCAAGGCTTGACCTCTTTCCCACCAAATACCAGTTCCACAATTTACACACATAGTGAATTGTAAAGAAATCCATTTATCCATATGGTTAGCAAATAGAAACCAGAAAAAGTATACATATGAGACTATATACTGACAATACGGATTGAAGGAGCCCTCCCATTGGCAGTGTGGTAATTCATCTCTTTTCAAAGTTTCCAGTGTAGCAAGCTGGAGGTAGGAACATGATGGAGACTGCCAGCGACGCTTGTGTCTTTTTTTCTTCAGCAGCCTGAAGTGGGGTTACTCTCTTTTAACTTTTCTCTTGAAGCTAGTAGGCAGAAACTCTGGAATTCACTTGAAGGGAACTGAACAACTCTCTTCACTCTTATTAACTTGGCAGTTCAGCCCTTCCCTTCATACGGGGCAGGGCATTTATCTCCACCAGTGAGAAGAAAGTCCTATGCCATTGGTCTTTGGTAATGGGGTTGCACCTAATTTTAAGAGGTAGCACTTGAACTAAGCCTGGAATGAAATTATCAATTCTGAGAGGTTGAAGTGAGGATAAGAGCCATGAAGGACAATGTTCTGAAAAATTTCATGTTGAATTTGGGGAATAGTATGTTTGATTGACTAGAATTTGGAGTTGTGAAGAAGAGTAATTTAATTATCTGGAAAGTTAGGTTGGGCTAGATTTTGGAAGGCTTTAAATGTCAAACAGAGAATTTGTATTGTATTCTAGAGGTGATTGGTAATGCCAGAATGAGAAAATGCCAGAAAATAGTATAATGAAACTCTTATTCGTTAAGTTTATTTGGAAAAATTTGGAAGTGGTAAAAATAAAAAGAAAGGTAAAATAAGAAAAGCAACAGAACTATTAATATAAAAACAGAAGGTAGAAAACACTGAAGGTAAAGAAGGAATCAAAGAAGGGAGCTATGGTAGGGATAGGTAGGGAATATGGTTATCTTTTGAATTTTAAAATTCATTGTAATGAAAAGGAATAATTCAAGAAACTTTTGGGGTGTGATAGTGTGATGATTAAACTCTTAAAAAAACCCTAAGTAATACAATAGAAGACTCAACCTATTGTGTTTATACATGTTCAGAAGGTAAATATAACCTTGGTTGTAATGGTATAGTGAACAAAAAATTTTATGCTAGCTGGTAAAAATTTTTGAAAGTCATTGGTTGATTTTGAGGAGGGACAGGGCGAAAGAAGAGGGATGGAAGGAAGGAGAGAGAGAGGGAGAGAGAAGACAGATATAGAGAGATAAACAGGGGGGAAATAGGATGGAGAGAAATACACAATAATTGTAACGTGAATGGGGATGAACTCACCCATAAAACAAGCAAATAACAGAGTGGATTAAAAACCAGAAACCTATGATATATTTACAAGAAACACATTTGAAGCAGAGAGACACACAAAGTAGAGGTAAGGGGCTGGAGCAGAATCTCCTATGCTTCAGCTGAGGTGCAAAAAAAAAAAGCAGGGGTAGCAATCATGATCTTAGATCAAAAGCCATAATAGATCTACCGTATTCCCCATGTATAAGGTGCAACCTTTTTTGGAAAAATTTGGGGTCTAAAAACTGGGCGTGTCATATATAGTGATTGTAGATTCTTTTACTTGCATTTCCCACTTTTTCGCGCTTGTTGTTTTTGCGCTCATCGTTCAGCATTTGTTAGCAGTATGTTAGGTTACCTTTTGCCATTTTCTCTCCAGAAATGGCTCAGAAAAGATTTTTGTACAGTGCCGAATTCAAGTTAAAAGTGATCCAGTTTGCCAAAGTGAATGGAAATTGTGCTGCTGAATGTAAGTTTGAACCTCCTGCAACTGAGAAAACAATCTGAGACTGGCTACAGGAAGAACCCTACTGAAACTGCCATGGCAGAAGAAGGCCATGAGAGTCCAATCAGCAAAATGGCCTGATTTAGAGATGTAATTGAAGGTGTGGATTGAAGAGCAAAGGGCAATTGGAATTCCTGTGTCGACAAAGATTGTTCAGCATGAGGCAAGAGGAATTACTGATGAAAAAGAAGTTACTGGGGGCAGAGCCAAGATGGCAGCTGGAAAGAAGGACTTGCGTGAGCTCCCTGCCAGGTCCCTCCAAAAACCTATAAAAAATGGCGCTGAACAAATTCTAGAACTGCAGAACCCATGAAATAGCACAGGAAAGGAGGGCTCCAGCCCAGAACAGCCTGGACGTCCAGGTCGTGGATGAGGTCTGTCGTGCATGGAGGGGAGGGGAGTGGAGCTCAGTGTGGGCGGCGGCAGGACTAACCAGACCAGGAGCCAGGCAGAACAGGCCCTAGTGCCCTAAATCAGTGAGCTGTGGCAGTTACCAGACTTCTCAACTCACAAACACCAAAGACAACAGAGAACGTTAGTGGGAAAAGCTGCTGGGAACAGAGTTCCCTGTTGGTCCACCGCCCCAGGGGCAGCGGGGGTGGTGCAGCTACAGAACTACAGCTGCAGTTACTTCCAGCCCCAGGCCCACCTGGTGGGAGGAATTAAGTGGCAGATCAGAGCAGGAGTGCAGAGTCTGCTAAAGATTTGCTTCAGGTCCTGGGTGGCGGTTCTTGGGGAAGGAGGAGTACTGGTGTGGCC
This sequence comes from Phalanger gymnotis, assembly GCA_028646595.1. Classification (NCBI taxonomy): domain Eukaryota; kingdom Metazoa; phylum Chordata; class Mammalia; order Diprotodontia; family Phalangeridae; genus Phalanger; species Phalanger gymnotis. The sequence goes on along the minus strand of JAQQSZ010008195.1, from coordinate 391 downwards.
GAACTGGCTGTATAGAAATAGCTCTGAAATCAACGGTGCATCCCCTCAAGCTTGGAACAAAGTACTCTTTGCTCTACAAGCAGTCATAACCCACTGAAAAACTCAAGGGTCAAGTAAGTTGACTGGGAACATGGCCAGGCAGCGAAAACACACTTTGATTCAATCTCAGACTTTGGAATCTTTCTTTGGTGACAAAGAAGACCAAAACATACAGACAGAAGAAGTCAGCAAAGTCAAAGAGCCTACATCAAAAGCCTCCAAGAAAAACATGAACTGGTCTCAGGCCATGGAAGAACTCAAAAAGGATTTGGAAAAGCAAGTTAGAGAAGTAGAGGAAAAATTGAGAAGAGAAATGAGAAGGATAAGAGAAAATCATGAAAAACAAGTTAAT
>JAQQSZ010008194.1:0-13110 GCA_028646595.1 Phalanger gymnotis | reverse complement strand
AAAAAAAAATGATTGCTATTGGTAGGACTATGGGAAAACAGGAGAATAGTGGGAGGGGCAGATTAATAAAGACAAAAAATTAAACATTTATCAGCCAGACACCAGCATTTCAGTGATACAAAATGTATCCTTTTCACATTAGCTTCAATACTAATGCTTGTCCAGGAAACATTGAACAAATGCACAAATATGAAAACGTTACATCCAAAGGAATTGTTCTGTCTTGTAAGAGAAATATACATCACCAAAAAAGACTGTATGGCTGAAAAAAAGACTACAATGAAGAGAAAAAATAGCTTGCAAAATCTTCCCTAGTGGATCCCAAACAAAGGAATCCCAATAACCAGGGGTATGCTATAAATGTTTCACAAATGGCCTGCCAAAAACAAAAGAAAAAAGCCCAACCACATAACACACTTTTAAGTTTAATCTGCATGTTAAAGAAACTTTTTTTCTACTTTTGTAAGTCTAGAGACAGTCAACAAAACAATATATTAAGCCCTGATTTTGTAGCATTTGCTAATGTCTAAACATACATGTTCACATTGAAAATTTAACATTTGTGTCTTCTGCAATCTCTTCCAATAACTCAAGTACTGGATGAAAATCTCTCTGCAAATGTGAAGGGTCCAGTTTTATTCTGGATAAGCCTCCCTCACATCTGAGATGTGTGTGCATCTGTAAGATATGCATTTCCACGTGAGACGTCTTTACACATCAGCGAAGCTTGCAGGCAGTAGCATGGAGAGATATCTCTGGCAGACAGGGCGTTCCAAGCATCTTAGTAATGTTTTAAGCTTATTAAAGCCTGACATTGTCATTTCTACTTTGAGCAGAGCAGGAGAAGGGCCCTAGCTAGATGCCCGCTTTTTCTCTTGGCTCTCTTCAAGAGAAGTATGAAGCTAGATTTATATCCATTTCCCTCAAATATCTCTGGTCTGGGGGTACACTTTTGGGGGGTTCAAAACAAAGCTGCTTTCCTGATCACTTTAAGGGGAAAGATATCCCTCAGCTTACACTGACCAACAGCCCTTTCCCATCAAATGTTGGTTACATGAGACCATCATAAATAACAGATAGCAAGTATGGCAAGAGCTGTCCACACCTCATGCAGCAGGGGAGTATTATGTGGCTTGAAAAGAGGCTGAATAGACATTTCTAGCCTCTTCTTCCTCCACACTTTTCCAAGGAAGACAAATGCCTTCCAGGAAGGGAATCAGGAAATTGGGGCCAGAGGCCACCACTCTGCTTTCCTCAGATAGAAAGGATACTGAACTAGAATTGGTATTAACTTGTTCCCTTAAATGTTATGTCTAAACTCTAGAGGATGTGATTTTCAGGTTAAATCTGACTCTGATCAGTATTTTACTAATGGAGGAAGCAGGAACCCAAGCTTTATGCAAGGCTTGACTCCTTTCTCACCAGATACCAGTTCCACAATGAACACACACGTAGCAATTAGCCAAGAAACCCACTTATCCAAATCAGTGGCGAAAACAGAAATTGGAGAAAGTATACATATGAGAATACATGCTGGGCAAAACAGGGTGAAAGAGCTCTCCCATTGGGAGCAAGGTAACTCAGCTAAAGAAAGAGACAGACAGACAGAGAAAGACATAGACAGAGAGACAGAGACAGAGAGACTTCTAGGTCTCGCCCAAAGGAAAGCTTCTTGAAGTCTCTAGTGTAGCAAGTTGGCCAATGGAGACATGATAGAGACTGCCAGCACCTCTCATGTCTTCCCAATATCTTTTACTTCACCTACCTAATGTGGGGCCTTCCATTTTCTCTTCCAAAGCTGGAATCCAGAGGTACCTGAGGTCCAAAAAGACTTGAAGCTTGAAGAGAACTGAAGGGCTCTCCTTTGTCTTCTTTTTGCCAACTCCTTCCGTCCCCTCACACAAATCCAGGAAGGAAGCTGATCACCAATGAGGAGGGAGTATGGGCTTTGGGATGAGGGTTATACAAGTAAAACCACTGAGAGCACCGGCTGAAATTGAAATTGAAATTGAAATTGAAACGATACAGATTAAATATGTCAGAAAATACACAAGAGTGACCGTTTCTTTAGATAGAGGCAGGAAAGGATCTCAGCTCAACTGAAAGTTCCCAATCTCACCCAAAGGGAGATTCTCTCTCTAAAATCTCTAGGAAGACTAGGTGGAAATTGGGGACATGTTGAGGCTCTAGCTTCCTCTTCATGTCTATAGTTTTCAGTCTTTTCATGGGTCTCTTGTAGAGTATCCTGAACCACAACTGTCTCCCTACACTGAGAAGCTCTGGAATAAACTAAACTCTACTCATTGTCAGGTCAGTCTATTCTCTATCAGCTTGGAGTCACCATTTGTTCCCATATTTGCATGTCCCCGGTGACAGGCAAAACATTACAGGTGTGGATAGAAGCCTGGAAACAAAAACAAGCAAAAATTAAAAAACCCAATAAGAATGTATTTTTAAAAGCAACAACAAAAAATTCGTATGTGTGAAATATTTTTAAACACAATACCCAGTTTTTTCACAAATCCTCTTAACCACACTTCAAAACTTTCAAAGAGCCATTTGGACAGTGTACCCAAAACCTTTAGCCCACTGAAATTTTCCTGGCTGGGGTCTTGGCTAAAGTCCCTAGGATGGTGGGAGTATCATTTTTTTCTTTGGTTTGGTTTTTTTAAGAATAAAATAGTTAAGGAGGGAAGGGAAGGGAAGGCCACTGTTCATTGCTTCTTGATGAATTCTATTCATCTTATTTGTGAGAAAGGCTGCTTAAAGGCAGAAGGTATATCCCCAGGGCTCCTTAAATGCCAATGCAAGTACTGCATTGGGCTAGGAGAGGCACTATATAGTTGCAGAATGATAATATATTGTTAGATATGGCCAATGGGTTGGTTTGTTTTGCCACACTATGCCTTTTTTTGTTACAAAGTATGATTCTATTCAGATCTATTCAGGGTGGTCAGTAAGTTTTTTTAAGCATTAATAAAATATTATTTTTTAAATGCTATGTTTGTGGATACTTTTCCTAGTTTTCCGTAGCATTCTGCGTATATCATTGCATTTCTAAGGATGAACAATATTCACATTGACTTAGGAAGATATTGTTATGAGGCTTTGTGTCATTTAATAAATATTGGTTGAATAAAACAAACAAAACCAACAAAAAACAATCAAGCCTGACTCCAAAGGTGGAGATGAACTGATCTTTATTGCTTGTTAAATGCAATTTGCCCATTCATTGTTGTTATTAGCTCCATCAACCTTGTTTTTTTTTCTTCCCACCTACTCTAGCTTTCTCTGTATGACTTTTAATTAACCTGCATGATTGCATTTGAAGTTCTCTAACAATAGTAAATCAACCGCCCATTTGTTAAATAGAGCGCCATCTACCGGTTAAAGAATATAACTTCCCTGTTAATTTAGAGATTTGTTCAAATCCTGTTTTGAGGTTTACTAATCATGTAACCTTGGGCAAGTCACGTAACCTCCTCAGCCCTCAGTTTCCTTATCTGTAAAATCATGGAGTCTGAGGAGCTGGCCTCCAAAGTTTCTTGTAGCCCTCAATCTATAATCCTATTACCTTGAGTGAAACTTTTAGACAAGCAAACTTATCACCTTTTCCTTATTGGCCACACACTATGGTGGAGAACAAAACTTAAGCTGAAGCTTCAATTGTATTCAGGTTATAAGAGCGGTATATGTGCCGACTCACATTGATTATAGAATTACTGTAAGACTAGGGTGCAAAGTTTGATCCACCTCAACTCAAATCATAAACACTGAACAAACTCAGCTCTCATTCTTCCCTTCAGAATATGAGCTCTTGTTAAGGAATGTTAGCAGGTCCCCTGAACTTGTCTTTTTGAGTTGCTGTATTTTCCAGAAACACCAGACCCAGAGTATGCAGGAGGTCCTGAAAGTGTCAAGGACGAAGTCCACCCTGAGCTGACATAATGTGTTGTTTCATCCCAGGCTGGACTCCCTGTGTGTCCTTGGGAGTCAGGACAGACACCAGTCAGTCTGTGCACTAGGCTGAGAAATGGCTAGCACTGGCAGCTGGGTCCCTTGTAGATAAGCAGACCCTCTTATCTTCCTGGTTTGGCAGTTTCCAAGGGAAATGAATGTGGCTTTTGCTCCTCCCCTTTAGAAGGGGTTTTGTCTCACCTTTCCCCCTCCCATGCCATACCCCTTTAGGTTGAGATTTGTGTTTTCTCCCCCATCTTTCGTCCTACTGTCATGAATATGCAAACTTCTGTGCGGATTATAAACTCTGGGTTCCACATGCATGTTCATTTCTCTTGTAATAAACCTAGCCTTCATGTAAGTTTCATGAACTTGTTATTGCCCATGGACACTTCAAGGACAAACACCATTTTTACTTTCATTTGTATCCTCAGCAGAGTACTATGTAAATGTAGTACATGCCAAGCAAGGAAATACAAGGAAAAGAATAAAGCAGTCCTAGCTCCTAGACGGGATCACCCAATTCAACACCCTCATTTTACACATGAGAAAAGCTAAAACTCATAAAGAAAAGACTTGCCCAAATCTTCACAGCTAATAAGTGGCAGAACCAGGACTCAAACCCAGCTCACACTCCAAAGCTTTTTTTGCTATGCGAAACCAAGAAATATGAGTGATTTTTATATACATATGACAAGCTCATTGCTGATGATGGGGATTTCTGAGTCATTTTAGGGGAGAGAGAAAACAGGTGAGAGGCTCTTTAAAAAGCACTCAAGCTCGGTTCGTTGTCTCTGGTATAATGGAACATTATTTTAAATTTTTATTTATTTAATTTTAATATATAGAATAAACAAGCATTTCTATAACATAGTATGTTACAAAAAAAGTATTGCATATGACACAGCAAATCTACTATGTAAAATTTGCTATTCCTTTTAAATATATAATAGTTATTGTGTAAATTCCTTTCTTTTCTTTTCTTTTTTAGAACCTACATGTTCTAAAATATTTATAGCATCTCTCCTTGCAGAGGCAAAGACCTGGAAATTGAGGGAATGGTTGAAAAAGTTGTGGTAGATGATTGTGATGTAATACTACTGTGGTATAAGAAATGATGAGCTCAATAAGCTTAGAAAAACATGGATAGACTTGCATGAAATAACGAAGAGCTAAATGAACAGAACCAAGGGAACATTGTATACAGTAACAGCAATATTGTTTTAAGAGCACCTTTGAGTGAATAAGTCATTTTGACTATTATAAATACCCAAATTAACTACAAAGGACATATGAAGGAAGATGCTATCTGCATCCAGTGAAAGAACTGACAAATAGAAGTAGTATGAAATGATTTTACACACACACACACACACACACACACACACACAGAGAGCATTCCCTCTATTGGGGGCCCTCTATGGTGGAGAGGGGTCCTTTAGGCTGCCCTTAATGGGAACTTTCTAGGACAGTTTTAAGTGCTCCAATTGAATCCACAATCTTGGGAGTCATGAATTTAAAAAGGAAGAAAGAAAAGAGGACCCAGGAATCCTTTGGGGCATGCATTTAAGGTTTTAGAAGCTGGACAAATAAAAATCATCTTTGTCTTATCTCTCTCTGCCAGAGATCTTACAGTGAAAACCATTGATTGCCTAGCAGATTGTATAGGGCATTTAAAATGGATACTCCAGTGTTCTGGTCTAGTCCAAGTTTCATCTTATTCAGTCTGATAGTTCATATATAACTGGATCTCCTTCCAAACTGTGTGGGACAGCAACTTCACCTAAAATTAAACTCAGAGGCTTCTCAAGTAGAAAGTGGAAGCGAATTTTATTACCATCTCCCAAGAAAGGGAGACCTATAAGCAATTGGTAGGAAGAAGTGGTGCCCAGAGGGTAGAACTTACCTTTATACCCTAAGGCAAACAACCCCCACCCTACCACTGACCTTTTACTCTCATTGGTGGAGTTCAGGCTCACAATATGAATGCAGAAATCTACTATCTCAGGTACAATTTGGCCCATGCCATCTCTTAAAAACACTTTTATCCTTATTTGTCAGGGCTCGCTCGTGCTGGGGCGGGGCGGAAGGGGGGGGGGTGGTTTAGGCTGCTCTAAGTTTTGGATTCCTATAGGACCTAGCTGACAATCAGAAGCCCTGAGTCATGCTGAAAAGTCCCCCCATTCATCCCACTCAACTCACAGAAAGGCCGAGATTCAGATTCCATGAGAGGGCTTCACCATCCCACTCAATACCACCACTGTGGGTGAGACACAGGAACCTAATGCCCCTGTGATCATGCTCTTGACATATACTCCTTCAGGGATTACATTCCTTCCTCCAACTCAGAAAGGGCAACTTTTTTGAGACTAACCTCAGAGAAATCAAAAGCTGCTGAGGTAAACTGTATGTGCTACTTTCTGAGCATACATTTTTGTGCAGGGAGGACACACCAGCTTCGGTGATTCTTTCTCAGATTCCCAATCATCAGGAAATAGAGAATCCTTAAAGTCCAATGTCTTTAGATTGACTTTGGGGTAGGAAGAGTGGGGATACCTTTGATGCACTCTGTCACCATTGGCTTCCCTCTTGCTGGAGCACCACCTCCAAAGCATGATACAGTAGTTCCTCAGGGTTGCTTGAAGTGGGGATTTCTGTCCCCTGAATAGACATCAACCTAACTTTCCCCTCAGTGATCACAGCCCTAGGACCACATGCAGGTATTGCTTCGTGATTTGCTCAGGTTGACTATGCAGTGAATGATATGCTGACAAGAAAGGCTCTCTCTTTAGAAAATGTGTCTCCAATTCCACCTTTCTTTTCACAAAGTTGGGCCAGTTCTGCTGGCGGGAAAAATTAATCTGAGTCCAAGCCAAGGGGATGAGGGGGCAGGTCTTTTATTCAAACCTGAAAAGTGTCTACAATGCAGGTGATAGTACAAGTCACCACTTGCCCTTCAAAGTTGTCTTTTTTTTTCCTTTCTTCTTTCTCCATCTAGTCATTTTTGTCCACTCACTCATTCCTTTGCCCTATTTTTCTCTTAGTTTTCTTCTTTGTTTCTGTTTCACAAATGCTGCTGAAGAGTGTAATGGTAGGAAGAGACAGGGAATTCTTCCATACCCCAGCCATGTAATATGGGCAGAATCTCTCAAGACAAGGAAGGGACTCAGTGACTCCAATAAGCTTTCCTTGTCAGAAATACATTATATTTTTTTCCAGGAAGAGAATTTGGAACTCTAGAACTATATTCTCTTCTTTATCATTCATTTTTGTTCAAATATACTCATTCTAAAATATCAACTTGGTTTTTGTATCACAAATATGGGTAGCATAACCTTTATATCTTAAGACCATAGTATATAAAGCAGGAAGAGATATTAGGATCTATCAACTCCAGCTCCCTCATTTTAAAAGTGATGAAAATTAGGACCTGAGAGGAGATACGGCATAACAAATATCACAGGTAGTAAATATCAAAACCAGAATTCAAACCCAAGTCTTCAGAGTCCAAATATGTGGTTCTGTTCTGGAAATATTAATGTAAAAAGAGTCTGCTTTTATTGACTCAGCTTAAACCTCCTTCATTTCCAGCAAAACAATGATGATGATGCTATTTAGGAGTAAGCCTAACATCAGCATCCTATTAGTTCAGGAACAGTTAATAGGAGGAGATTTACTTTGCCCTAACACAGCAAGAATATCCAACAAGAATATAGTAACACTTAGCCTCTGGTCATGGCCCCCCTCATCTCCATATAGAAACTCATTGGGTCATCAGGTATAGTTGCTTATTTGAGTGATCCACTTGGGTGGTCTTTGGATATCTACCAAGTTAGATGGGTCCCATATCCATGTGAGTGGGACTTTTTATGATCTTCTGTGAACAGAAAAATGCATCAAGGAAGGGGAGAGATTATCACCTGTGCTCAGGGACAGCTTTGTTATTTTTTTGGGGAAAATTAATCCCTCTTGTGGGCAAATAGAGGAAACTTGGTTCTAACACAATGATGATGCTGTTGAAAATCATAGGGATACCGATGATACTGTATTGGGGATACTAATTGATGAAAGAGATGATGATGATGATGATGATGATGATAACGATGATGAAGATGATATTTTTTCTATCAAATGAAAGGAGTGAATTTTCCATCTCTCCCCAGAACTACCACAGTACTCTGAACACAGCTGATGGTTAATAAATACTGGTTGAATTGCATCAAAGGGAGGGACAAGGGTTTTGTTGCCAAGTTTCAGCTATTACTTCCCTTCTTTGCTGCTCCTTCTAGGTTAGTAGGAGAAAGAATGCTTTAGAAAAACACCCTCCACCATATTATTGGAAGTCATTAAATGGTGGTTGGAAGACCACTTGATGATGTTCAGAAGGGGATTCCTGCTTTGGTAAAAGTCACATCAGTTGTTCTCTGAAGTCCATTTGAATTCTGAGACTCTGGGGTTCTTTGGTTCTATATATTAGCTAGTCCAAGCTGAGGCCAAGTATCAGGCAAGTTCCCATTGGGTTTAACCAACCCAGGTCAACTTCCCAGCTGACTCCTATGATCTAGAGATATATGGAATTGGGAAGAATCTCTCCCAAGAGATATCAATATTCCCATATATTATAGTTGCCTCTGGGCAACTGGGAATTATATATTATAATTATATGGGAACTATAACTATTTCCTTGAGATTTCCACAGAAGGACCAAAAAGGCGCCTCAGAAATTGGAAATGGAACAAAATGGAATGGAGGAATGGAAATCTAATATTTCTGTGCATGCGGAAACTAACCTCAGTTTCTAATATCATCCCAATTGTTCATTCAAAAGATGTGATCCAATGATATTACAACATGCTTTGGGTCTTCTGGAACAATGAGGGCCATTTCAGTGATCACCAATTACCAGTATAATATTGGTGTTACCTGTGCCCCACCCCCCTCACTTTCCAGAGACCATAATTGAAGACAGCTGATCTCAGATTCCTGGAATGTATTCCCCTCATACCATGTTGACAAACTCTATGCTGGTTGCAATTTTTTATGGGCTCTTTTCACTTAAGCTTACTGGTACCAGGCAGCTAACTCCAGATAGGTGGAAAGGAGGGTGGGTGTGTGTGTGTGTGTGTGTGTGTGTGTGTGTATTCTAACTGTATCGTATATTAGTGATATTAATGCCTTAGGCCTTTTTAAAGACAATTTCTTCAGCCACCACCCAGCTCCCTAGTCCCTGTGGCTGTTTGGAACTTTCCAAAGTACAGAGTTCAGAATGATTATATTTCATACCCTATTCAACCCAGGTATCTTGCTGCTATCTCCTCTGTTGTTCTCCCTATCTGGGGCAGCATTCTCTAGAACAAACCTTGAGAGATCATGCCCCATTCTTTGGGGAAGTGAATATACTCAGTTTTTGTTATCCATCCCGGGGCCGAGATGTCCTGCCCCAGACTTACTTCACATCCCTCTTAAGGACATCTTGCCCTTCTCTGTCTCTCCCCTTCCTACCTTTGGTTTTGGCAAGAATAATCAAAACATTATTGATACTGCTTCTGTGACGGCTGTGAAGATGGTGATGAGAGACTTCTACAGCTTCACTTACCATTCCTGTGACTCCCCAGACCCAAACTCACCTCCTTAAGCTATCATTGCCCCAGATGTGTGGTTCTCTCTTCCCCCACAGAAGTCATATAATGTAAGCTCCTTCAGGGCAGGGGCTACATCACTTTTATATTTGTCTCCCCAGTTCTTAGCACAGGGCCTGACACATAATAGATACTTAATAAATGCATTTTTCATTCATTCACCTATCTATCCATTCATCCATTCTGCCAATTTACTGTGGTTTGGTGTCTAGACAAGGCTCTGAGAGCATATTATGCTCAGAAGAAGATTAGGGGACAGAAAGTTAATACAGCACAATGTCCCAGTGTCAAGGCCTATCAACCATGAGACATTCAAGCTAAAGAGCAAAAGCATCAGTGCCACTCAGTGTTTTGCCTTCCAGGGAAATAGATTGTCAAGGAAAACAAACAGGCCAGAGTTCTCAGGAAGAAAAGGTTAAAGATTAGAATGTCAATAAAACCAGAGGAACAGGCTAAAGTGATCACAGCTGGAGGCTAAAACCTGTAATCTTATTTGGCTGGAATGACATATGACTTGTCAGTGATATTTCTTATTCCTGGTAGATAAGACATCATTGCTGAGTAATAATCATAAAATAAAGGCAAACTTAGGTCTAAGAATACAGGCTTTAATTAGGTTAGCTGTCTCCAATGGAGGTGCTCCCCTTCCATGCCTGCATATAGGGAGGGAAAGTTTTAAATCCAGTAAATTCTTCACAATGCTTTAAAAGAACACTTCATTCACTAAGATTCTAGTCTCTTTTCCCCACTTTCACTTAAGGTACATTGAATCACTTTATTTGACTAGAATAAACATTTTCTATATTGTTAGTATTAGGAAAAGAAGAAAATATTCTTTCAACAAACTTCATTAAGCCCAGTGGAAGGCAAACTGGCTTTAAAGTCACCGACCTCTCAGTGGTTCTTGCAGCTCTCGAAGTCTTTGTGTGGTAGAAGAATTAAGGAATTCCTTGGTTGAGTTTCCACACTTTACTTAGGGGCAGCACAGTGCAGTGGAAAGAGAACTCAGGTAGGAAGGAGAACCTGGAATCTGAGGACCCAGATTTAAATCCTACCTCCAGTGTTTACTATCAGTGTGACCTTAGGTAAGTTACTTAATCTCTCTCAGCCTGTTTCCTCATCTGTCAAATGAAAGAGTTGGAAGAACTGGCTTCTCTGGCCCCTTCCAGGTCTAAATTTATGATCTTGTCCTAAGACAGAATCCTGCCCTGATGAAATCTTGGGTAAGGACCAAAAGACAAAGCAACAGAAACGGGAGAAAGCATCATGCTAGGTCCTGGGGGAAAATAGAAGAGATAAATAAGGTGAGACTTCTGAGGCCAAGGAGCTTAACTTTGTTTACAGGTTACTCCCTACCTGTGTTCTATTTATAGTCAATTCAAGAAGAGAAGAGGACACAAATGTGTAGATCATAATGTTTGGTAAAGATAAGGGATTCAGAAGTGAGGAGTAAGGAGGAAAAAGGTTAGACATCTTTAGTAAAGCATGAAGGGAGGAGGGAGATTGAGTTGTGTGGAACTTCAGACTGCTACCCCTTAGAACTTTTCTAGTTCACAAAATGAGTTTTTCCCATTGAAGTAGGTCCTAAGCATATGTCTTCTTCAGGTATTTTCTTCTTCTCCTTCTCTTTCTCCTTTCCCTTCTCCTTCTCCTTTCCCTTCTCCTTCTCCTTCTCCTTCTCCTTCTCCTTCTCCTTCCCCTTCTCCTTCAGCCCCTGAAACTGGGCCTTTGTCCCTTGGTGAGCAGGAACAGATTCCCCTGGTGGTCAGTCCACCATGAGGTGATCTGAGAATTTAACTCCCAGGTAAGATAAAGGGAAATAGGTCTCAAATCCACATTTTGGTGGTTTCCCCCTGTAGCAACAATGACACTTGCGCTACTGTGGCTGTGTAAAGCCAACAACACCAGCACACAGGAGGGTCTGCTAGCACTGGTCCTTTCTAAGGAAAGCAACTTTAAGAGGTTAATAATCTTACTTTAATTAAACATACATATACCACTCACTTGGTTCAGGGGGGAAAAGCCAATACCCTGAACTTCAGAGAGAATACAAACAGAAATTACAAGCATATATTATATAAACAGAGCAAATAAACATGAATCAGCAGATAGGCTTCTAGCTGTCTGTCCAAGCAATACACCAATATTTACTAGAGAGAGTAGCACCAACATTTGGGTTTTCAAAGCTGGGGGGCTCCAGTGGCTACCTAGAGTCTCTTCGGGTCAAATCAAAAGACACTCTTCCAGTAAGTGAGAGCCCCAAACAAAATACTAACCTCAGAGTATATATACCCTTTTTCAGGGTCAGAATGCTTCATACCTTTAGAGGGTTTCCCACCTCTTGAGAGTTTCACACCTCCCATGACCTAACTAGCAAAAGGGTGTGGGCCTTCCTACAAACAAAGGCAAGACTCAATCAAAGGCACTGATTGCCTTAGTGCTGAGAAGGACTCCAAAACAAAAGACAACAAAAATTCCCACTTTGTTTGCCATCACATCCCCCTCTTATTTTTACATGAAGAACAGAAGAGAAGGATGCCTGGAAAAGGGAAAGTAAGAAAGGAACTTGCTCTGTGTGTGTGTGTGTCCCTCATTTGCAAGAGAATACCAATATTCATGATAGGATCAGGTGGGGCTAGCATTCTCCTGAATTCAGGGCACAAACTACTAAAGCTTGTGATCAAGAACCTTGCCAAATTTTGTCTATTGAGCTTCACACTTTGGATTGTAAAAGTTGTGGTATAAAAAGAGAAAAGAAAGGAAAAAAGAAAATTGGGCCAGATAAAAGATGGGACCTTGAGAATTATAGCCAATCAGATGCATGTACTAAACAAGACTTAAAGATCAATAGCCTGGGCAAAAACGCAATTTTAATGGTGTTGAGAGAGGGAAATTTGAAACCAAAACTGCTCTCATTATCAATACAACTAAGACCAGAATACCCTCTAGGAAAGAGATTGAGGAGAAGTGATTAAAGAAGAGAAAGGGAGATTTAGAAAACTGAAGGAGGGCCCATGAGGAAGGACTGCCAACCCACCCCATCTCCTGGGCCCAGACTCTGTTGTGTATAATGGCAATAAATATTGACAATGACTGGAGGACAGAGGTGGTTGAGAATGAGGGGTGTCTTTGGGAAAGCTGAAGTAGAACATTTTATCACCCATCACCGGGCTTCTGTGAGAGAGCACAGGAACGCCACTCAGAAGGATGTGGTGAGACTAATAAAATCTCAAAACAGATCTATTAACTCTCACTGTCTTTTGATCAGACTGAGTATGAGATAAGAAGGAAAACCGAGAGTATTTATGCCTCCATAGCCCACCAGGTTGGTTGGAGAAAGCAGAGATAAATATAGATAAGGAAAAGGAAGGAATTTTTTTCTTTCTCTTTCTTTCCTCTTGGTTTGTAGAAATCAGTTTGAAATGATTCAGTAGAATTTTAACCGTTTAGGTAAACTGTTGGGGTCCCTCTTACCCCAAACTCCCAGGCCTTTGTCCAGCAAAGGCCTGATCTC
>JAQQSZ010008191.1:0-13111 GCA_028646595.1 Phalanger gymnotis | reverse complement strand
GGATGGGAGGGGAGTGGGGTGACGGAGGAGCGGGCTGACTGGGGAACAGGGCAACCAGAGTGTATGCCATCTTGGAGTGGGGGGTCTAGCAATGAGGAGAAAATTTGTAATTCAAACTCCTGTGAAAATCAATGCTGAAAACTAAATACATTAAATAAAATTTAAAAAAAATACATGGAACTTAAAAAAAATTTAAAACAGCAAAATAGTGTGTGAGTTGTGACTATAAGTAATGTTTCTGTTTGATAAGTGCAGATTTTTGTTCCAAAATGAGGTAGTTTACTGAATTTGAAAAATATCTTTAAAATAAAAATTTCTTTTTTGTGAATTGTTTTAAAACTAAACAACAAATTAAGAAAAAGTTACATCATTGGCACAATTTAGTAGTTGCTTAAAGTGTACCATTTCTAGATATTTTGGTTTTATTAAAATTCACTTATGAAATGGGTTTAAAAAAAGATTACTAGCTGATGATTAAAGGGATACACATAAGTGGTGATTCAGGAGCAATAGTTTTAGAAACACTAGAATCTTGTGGTGACTCCTAGAATTCTAGGGGGAAAGTAGTAAGTGATCGTTTGGGGAAGAAGTCCATCAATGCAAATGGATACTGGGGAAGTAGTCACAAAGTGAAGGGGGATGATAGCCTAAGGTCTCTCCTAAAGTCTAGATCCACATCACTGTTCATCTATTTAACATTTCAAACTAGATGTCCTGTAGGTAACTCAAAATCAACATGTACAAACTAGAACTTACTATCTCCCTTCCCTGTCACAGTCCATCTCTTTCCCAGTAATTTTATATTAGTGTTGAGGGCAAAAACATTCAAATTACCCAAGACTGCAACCTCAATATCAGTCTTGATTCCTCACTGTCACTTACCCCATGTATACAGCAAGTTGCCGAATCCTATTTCTCCCCTCTCACATCTCCTTTCTTCTCCTCACAGTCACCATTCTGATTTCTGACACAGCATTGACTATCTTTCCTGTTGTTTACTAATCTCTAGGTCCTTCTCCTTTCCCAAGGAATTCAGGACCTCATTCATTGTTTTTGTTTTTGTTTTCCTTCCAAGTTCTGATATTTTAGTATAGGATTGCTAACACTGGGTTTCCGCCATGGTCCCTCTTCTCTCTGCTTTATCTCTCTTTCAGGAACCTAATCAACTAACAAGGGTTTAATTATCAACTTGATGCAGATGATTCACAGATCTACACATACAGCCCCAGTCTCTCTCACTTGCTCTAATCTTTTATCACATTAGATATATTAAACGAGATATCTCATAAATATCTCAAACTGAATGTAGAAAACAGAACTCATTAGCTTACCCACTTCTCTTCATAATCCATATTTCTGTCAAGGGCAGCACTGTTCTTCATTCCATCAGGATTTTAACCTCAATATTAGTTCCAACAGTTTACTTTTCTCTCATTCCCCACTATCCATTCAGTTGCTAGATATTGCTGTTTTTAACTTTCACAAAATATCTAATAACATATCCATCCCCTATATTCACATAGCTACCACCTTTCCTTATGGCTGGTATCTCCCCTCACCTGGACTATTGCAATAGCATTCTAATTGTACTCCCCTGTTTTATGTTTCTCCTTATTCCACTGAATTTGGTAACAGACCTGGTGAAGTGATTTTCTCTAACAAGATATCCGTCCATGTCACTCTTTACTTAATAAATTCTAGAAAGGCCCCCTTGCCTCTATTATAAAATAAATACTCCCATGTTTGGAATTTAGTGTTCTTCACAGTCTGACTCCAGTTGACCTTTTTTTAATCCCTTATACTTTATAGTCTTAATTACAAATATTGAATTGTGTGTGTATGTATGTCGAATATGTTTAATATGTAGGTTATATGTGTCTAGATGGGTCTGTCTAGATGTGATTTTCAGGGAGGCATAGATTTCTCTTAATCCTTTTTCTCTTCAGTAAATTGTAAATAAATCCATTTATCCAAGTTTATAGGAAAGAGAAATCAGAGAAGCAGTACATGTGAGAATATACCAAACAATTCACAGAATGAATGAATTCTCCCACTTAGAATGATATATCTCAGCTCAATCCATAAAAAGTCCCAGATTTCTCTCAGAGAAATTCCCTAATTTTACAAGTTGGAGACAGGGGTATGATATTTATATTAGCTCCTCTATAGGTCACATTCCCAATCTTTCTCTTACTCTCTGGAGAGAATCTGAAAATTCACTTCGTTTCCTTTGAATCTGGAAACCTGAACCAACTCTACCTCTCATGCAGTCATGAAATAACAAGTAATCAGTCTCCTTGATGTGGATAGTCTAACTGAAATGGGCTTCAGCCTTTGGTTACAATAGCATTTTGTCACAATAATATACCACAGTTTATTTGACAATCTCCTTGCTAAGGGACATTTAGGTTTCTTACAGTATTTAGAAATTGCATATAATGTGATAATGAAAGTCTTTGAAACAGAGAGCACATTTATGTTTTTAATAAACCTATCATTATATTTCTAATGGTGTAATTATTGGATCAGCATCATTGCATTGTTGAGTTCTATCTTTTCCATCATCTTTTTATACTGCTAGCAGCTCTGTTTTAATGTCTTAGTTTCTGTCTAGGTCCTAAACCATTAATTCGCCTTCCAAAAGTATTTCTGGGCAGTAGTGGATTTTTAAAATGTCCTGCAGAAGCACGTGACAGAGTCAGCCCAAGACACCTTTGTTGCCCAAGAGAATAAATTATGAGTTAAGGAGGAGGGGAATGTTCTGTGTAGCATAATACAGAAAATAAATTTCCAGTAGAAAAGTCAAATTTAATGTACAGAGGCAGTCTTGAGTGTTGCCTCATGAATAACTCCAAGGTTGAGGGCTTCAGGATCAATGAGAGGTTTTGGCAGCATTCCTAAAGATGATCCCCTATAAAGCCCCTTTTGGTGGAGAGCAGTAAAAAACAAACTCCAAAAGAAGAAAAGTAAGAGTCAAGGGGACAATATTTAACAAAGGAGTTGCCTCTACTATAGACCTGAAGTGTACTTGTTTTTCAGAGGGAATTTATGGTCTCCTGTGAATGTTCTATGTTTTCCATATTTGTTTATAGCCTCCTATTAGGTCTTTGAATTTTCTGTGGACTGAAATAATGACTTCTATCATATGTGCAATTTTTACTTTGAAAAACAAATGGAAAGTGTTACCAAAATTCAGGGATGCTTAGGTAAAACATATCTATACAATTCCTAGAATGAACTCTAGGGTAGGGACATAATAAGCCCAAGAGAAAATGACTCTTTGAGGTCAGCCCCTTGTATCAGATACAACTGAATTGAACCCAGCCTTTCATGAACACCTGCCCTTGGGCCAAAGCCTTCTATTAATTTTAAAGTTGAAATGCATAGCAGTTGTTGTAGTTCTTGTTATTGTTATAATCAAATGTGAATTTTTCACTGAAAGCTAACAGGACTGATTTGAAAATCTATGAAGGTTCCAATCTGTCATCTTGAAATAAAATTGCAAATGATGAAATGTCTAAACAGGCAAAATCTTACAGAGTGAGATCATCAAGTCTAAAATTTATTATAATGATCAATGCATTTATATCCTATGTACATGTGTTTTATCTTTTTATTGGATTCATGAAAGCATTTTAAAAATCTCCTTTTTAGTAAAACTGAAAATATTAATAAATAATATTTCTTTTTCCTTATAGCTTTTCCCAGATTCCTGGAAAAAGTCTCTTGGGAAGGTAGTGATAGAACCAGAATTAAAAGGTATTCTTAGGGAAATGGATTAAAGATCATAGCCAATCTTTTAACACAGAATAATTCTTATCTGGTTTTCATCATTGATTTCCCTACTTCTGAAGGAAATGGAGCTAGGACTTACTCAATGTAAATCCCCCACTGCCATTCCAGTAAAAGAGAAGCACCTTCAATTTCTTTTATTTAGAAAATATTCTCAGCTTAGATCTGAGGAGGAATCCCATGTACATTTTAGGGAATGGTCAACGAGAGAATGGGATGGTGACATTGTTACTCAACATCTTGGAATTTAGTGCCAAATTATATTTTAATATTGTAATTTTTCTTTGTTCAAGATTCTTATAAATATTACCTATAATCATCTTGGGGCAGAGAGCATGGGTAACTGTACTATTTTAGATAACTCTCCCTTTCTCTCTTGCTCCCTCTCACCCCCACTCTCAGTCAGCAATTAGTGGCTTATGTTTTTTGCGAATTATGTTTAATAGTAAATAAAATAATTTGTCATACTTGTGCATAAAACACAGAGAACAATTTTGATATTTTTGTCAATACATTAAAAGATTTTTCAGGCAAGGGAACATGTACTACATATCTTAATATCCTTACCAGTTTTTTCCTGTGACTTATAAATAGTATATACACAAATATATTAGAATGAATGCTTTCATACATGAATTGATTACCTGATGCCCCCAAAATTATCTATGATTAAATTTAACTATGACTTTCATTTTCCTCTTTGCCTTTTTGATTCAAGAGATCATTAACAGAGTATCCCTTAAGTTTCTTCTATCATTCAATCTACCACCTTTTAAAAATTACAATGATAACAAACAAGATGATGTTAGCTTTCCATGCTTAAAATGTATACATGTTATGTGATATTAAAATAAGTTTCACTAAAATATGGTTTATGAGGCCAACTGTCTACGTTGAAAAGAAAGTGGTGAATTTCATTGGAAGAGGGAGTTTCCTTATATAGGACTTCTCCTATACCAATGAAATCACAGGCCTACTTACTGTTCCAGTCCTGTTTTGTTTGAATTGTGGATAGATATTTGAGAAATTTCCAAGAGTTTTAAAATTCAAAATTTTCAAATTTATTATAAAAGGGACCTGTTGCTCACAACAATCACACTATATAAACATTCATTCTCTCCTATGTTTATTGATCCTCTATGTGTGTTTGCTTTGTTCTGAGTGAGAAGTGCAGTCTGTGGAACTGCTAATTGTTTACAATTTGTTCTCCATTCTCCAGTGTATAAATTAATCCCTGATACTAAATGATGCAGACAGGGAGTCATTAATTGCTTTTTGTTTACTAAAGGACTAATATCTTCAGGAAAGGAACAAATCTTTCCATCTAACAATCATATCTGGTGTGTGTCAATATTATTAACTATCTTTGATTAACTTTGAATTTTCCTGAAATGGTATCTAAGAAACAACTGTATTTGGCTGTCCTTTTTTTTTTAAATTCTCAAAATGTGTTGATCAATACTAAATGGTACATTAAGACTACACATGATTTGTCCATTGGTACTTTCTCGTTTTGGTTATGATGCTTTTTTGGGTCAAGTTTATCATTAACAAATAGGCAATTCATAGCTTTGAATATCATACCTTGTCTTACTCTATAAATTCCATGTGAATTCTTCATTTGATCTGGAGAGGGAAAGAATCACCTTTCACTAATCATATGCCTTTCTAATCATTCAATTGTACTTCTGGGCATTATAATATTATGTAGCATAATATTTTTCCTTCTTTTCACCTTCATTTCAAGGTTTGATTTATGGGTAGTTATTTCCTGAACTCAGTTATTTTGGCAGTTTCTATACTGACTATGATTGAGTCACTCCCAATGAGGCTCACGAAATGGCCTTCTGATATTATTCAATTCAATTCTGAAAACATTAGGTAAGCTCTGATGTGTGCAGAGTCTTATGCTGGGTACTAGGAGAAAAGGAAAGTTTAGATGAAATGTGCTCCCCATATTAATCAAGCTTTGCAGTCTATAGGAGACGCGAGACCTTTAACAAATACCATTGTCCTTGTCATCATCGTAATCATTGTCATCATCAATAGCTAACATTTATATAGTACATAACATGTGCCAGGTAATGAACTGAGTATATTGCAAATATTATCTTATTTGATTCTCAGAACAACTCTGAAAGGTAGGTGCTTTTATTAGCTCCATTTTACAGTTGAGGAAACTAAGGGAGACAGAATTTATACAGCTAGTTGAGTATCTGAGATGGAATTTGAACTCAGGTCTTCCTGATTCCAAGACCAGTGCTCTATCTACTATACCACCTATCTGCCTTAACTTTTCAAGCCCTTTAGGATTTGGGTTTTTTGTTTTGTTTTGTCTTTGGTTTTTTTTGTTTGTTTGTTTGTTTTTACCAGTAAAATACACGTAATGAAGTAGATGGCCCCTAATATCCCTTCCATGTGAAATCTAAAATCCTGTGATCCTAAGGCAAAAAAACAAACAAACCAGTGAACCTTTCTACCTCAGTTACATCACATAAATATTATTCCAATGCTAATGAATTAAAAAACAATATATATATGTATATATATATAAACATATATATACATATATATATATTTAATGTTTCTTCCCCACCACATACCCCAAGTAGGTGAATTCTCTTTATGTAAAAAGAAAATGGGAGCAATAAGTAAAGACTCAGTCAAAGACAGTGCCTGGAAAATAGTGTTTAATAGTTTCTTGTTGATTTGTAGACCATCAGCAGTCAATTCAATGATGACAAAGAATTCTGAAAACATGATAATAAATTTTAAAAAGGTAAGCGATCATTTCTAGCTTTTTTGGAAGAACTAGAAATGAATGAAAATAGTTAATGATAAAACACTGGAGAAAGGGCAATATTGTATTCTCTTGTAGTTAAGCTGCATGCATCAGGGACCTGACTTGGTTTCATGATGGATAAAACTAAAAGGTCTTGGCTATAGCACCTAAAAGAGGAGGGAAATACAGGTAAGAAATCTAGAAAAGGATTCACTGAACTAAGTCTGTCAAAGGAAATTAGACTAAAAAAAATTCAATGACACAATGAATGAAAACATACTTTAAAATCCTGTGCTCATTTGCATTTATTGCACTAGACAAAGAAAAGTCATGGCAGTCAGAAAATAAAAATAGCAAAACAAATGCCAATACAGATTAAATGAGAAAGACTATTTCCATTTTAAGGAAGAAAATGTTTACAAGTTATTTAATATTGTAGCATGTTCAAGGGAACTAGTAAAGCTATTACAAAATCAACCATTAATCAGTATGCATTTAGGTATATACCACACGTCAACACGCTGCTTTAGCAAACTCTTGACACAAAAGTAACAACAGAAATTATCACTGTCCCTAAGAAATTTAAATTTATAATCTCTCCAGAGGGGAAAAATATTTAAACACTGATTTTTTTTTTTTTTTTTGCAAAACAGCCTTCTTTCAAAGACTCTTACAAATCTCCTCTCCTCAAATCTCAACACTACATTTTTAACACAGGTGACTTCACTCCTGATTTATTGAGAAGATAGAGGTCATCTTATATGACCCCCTCAAATTCCCTCTATCAAAACCTTTAACCTGTCAATAACCTCACTCCTTTTCCTCTCCTTTCCTCCAATTAAGGAGAATGAAATGGGCCTTTTCTTTGCCATAGCTAGCTGCTACACCAGCACTTGCAATCCCATCACTTTTCTCCATGACTTCATTTCACACATCTTTTGTTTCAATTTTCTTCTTCCTCTAAGATACATCCTAAGCAAAACAAACATAATTTACTGTATTTTGACTTAGTCAATGCCTAAAATATTATCTTCTCTTAAAAATCACTGATTACTTCTTTTTCCTGAAATCTGCTGATCTTTTATCTAAATTTATCCTCTGTTTTCCTCTCCTTGACCTCTCCGTGACAATTGACTCTGTGAACCACTCTCCACCTTTTATTATTTTTTCCTCTTTTGGATTCAGTGAGCTAGCACTCAAGTGCTAGTTTCTCAAAGTTCTTTTCTTGCCTTGCTGAATACATATTCTCTGTGCAGTCATCTTCCTGCTCCTAAAATGTCGCTTTAAAAATTTCCCATACAATGGCTATGTATGATGTGTTGGGGGAGAGGTTTGATCAGGAGAATTTAAAATCAATTGATTTTGCCCCAATCCATTTAAAGGAAAATGAAATGAATATAAGATGTTAAGGTCTGCAAGGAAGTGCCAAGAAGTGCTTAAACATTTATGCTCATTATAAGGTATGAAAAAGTTCTTCAACCAAACATAAAAGGACTACAATGTGGCTAGCCATTGGATAACTGAAAGATTAGCCATACTCCTGGTAATTAAAAAAAGGTATTCCCTCTAAGGAAGTTCTTAGAAGACAACTTTTATAAGGTTAAACTTTCACAAACAAGAAGAAAGACAGATATGGAAGAAGAATCCAGCTGTTGAGATAGAATTATTCCTCACTTCTTATACCAGGAACAGAGATTTCTCTCTTCTTCTCTTGCCACAATTGACAATAGTTTCTTCTAATGAGGCTTCTTATTTTGTATGAGACATTATGCCCAAAATGTGAACAAGCCCCAAAGTAAATGGCCCAAGGAGCCCAGGAGAATGATATGCTCAACAGTGGAGCCGTACCAGAGGTGGTGGAGAGCTGGGTGAGAACGTGAGAAGAGAAAGGACATCAAATTCATACTGCATCACAATTGTGAGTTGCCTTATCCAAATTTGTTCCCTAAGTACATGCCTCTTTAATAGTTCACTGATGTTTATTCCCACTCGTGCCACTGATGACTTGTGTATTTATAGGAAAATATGTTCCGAGTTTATAGGGTGTAATATTTTGTAGGTGCTGCTCATTAGGTTGTATTTCAATAAATTCCTTTGCTTCAAGTTAACTCTATCCACTGGTTGATAATCAAAGACTGATAAACCCATGGAAGCTTATGAGCAATCATTTTTAAGAATATGTAGCTAGATATTATCTTTATATCTTGGGAGAGTTATCCAAAAAGAGGGACCTAAGCTATGTATGTAAATTGAAAGGCATACCTCAGAGGAGACACTCCAATCAAGTAATGTATGACAATTTTTTTTTGAAATACTTCATTCTAATTAATGCTATTATCAAACATGACTCTGTAACACCAGTAATGAAGCATACTTCTCATTTCTTGGCAGAAGTGTTGGACCAGAAATATAGAAGAAGATATGTTTGCTGACACCGATCATTTGATTTGCTTTGATTAATTTCAAGGGAGTATTTCTATTCAGGAAGCACATTGGTAGTAATAATGACAAAAAATAAAGAATAACAAGAATATTAATGAAGCATTAAATGATATATAGAAAGATAAAGGAAGGTCATAAAAAGGAAGCTGAGGATAGGTTTTATATATACATATATATGTATATATATGTACATACATACATATATAAAATTGAAAATATATTGGAAAAAGCAAAATGTACAGAATAGTATAGAGTTTAAAATAGCTTTTCTTTATATATTAGAATGTTCATATTTTTACTCACAATTTTTTAAAAAGTAGAAATTGAAAAAATTCTTTGCCCCCAAGTTTTAGTCCTCTCCTTACCTTCTCTCTTTTGATTATCTCCTCTTCAATCATAAATATCCTTATCCATTTTATTGTTTAAAATTTACATTGATTAATTCTAGTCTTTTCCCAGAGTCCTTATACCATGTAACCTCTTGCTACATTTTGCTACACCAACATCATTTAATACTTAACATTTCCCCATCTAGACAGCTTACCTCTCCCTCACAATATTTTCCTTTCTCAATTCTCTATTTCTGTTGATGATGCCACCATTTTTTCTCAGTAACTGATTCTCATTACCAGGAAGTCTCTATTTCTGTTGATGGCACTACCATTTTTTTCAGTAACTAATTCACATTACTATGATGTTATTTTTGACCCTTCCTTCTTTCAACTCCTATGTAATCATTTGCTAACTCCTCTCATTTCTATTTCAACTATACATCTTCCACCTGCTTCCTCCTTCCCAATTTCATTGCAAACATAGGATAACAGGATCACAGATTTAGAGTCAGAAAGAGACTTAGGTTCAAAGAAGATAACACTGCTCATATAGCACTACTCTAACCAAGATAGGACAGCTCGGTAGTGCACTGGATAGAGTGCTAGGCTTATCATCAGGAAGACTCATCTTCCTGGGTTCAAATCCTACTTCAAACACTTATTAGCTGCATGATCCTGGTCAATTCACTTAATCCTGTTTGCCTCAGTTTCCTCACCAGTAAAATGAGCTGGAGAGGAAAATGGCAAACTCTCCCAGTGTCTTTACCAAGAAAAACCCAGATGGGATCACGAAGAGTCAGAAACAACTTGACAACAACAAATGCCTGGAATGTTCTGTCTTCTCCATTTGTAGAAAGACTTTAGCTTTTCTAAGGCCCAACCCTCATGTCAAGCACCAATTCTCTCTTCTTTAGGCCTTATATAGTGTTTTATTCATACTTATTGTAATCATTATATTCAATTTTATAAGGTGGTTATTTATGAACATACCATAACTCTCCTAGTAAATTGTAAGCTCTATAAGATCAGTTACAAGGATGATATCTTACTAAATTCTTTCTCTCCCACAATGCCTACCAGTGCAGAGCTCTGCATAGAATAGGCACTTAAAAAAATTTGTTTAATTGGACCGAATTTATGAGCACTTGGATACACCAGGCTAGTCACTGTATAAAGTAATTTAACAGTTTACAAATGTGAATTGTTATTTGCAGGCAATGGGCATGGAATTAATATGGCAACAACAATGTTTTAAAGAGAAGGATCTTCATTTGGACTTCCAAAGGCAAAACTACTCAAGAATTCATAATGAATTTTTTTTTCTTTACCCATTAATTTGTATATTCTTCTCTCTAACCAATTAGCATGTAACAGCATACTAAAAACAGTGTAAGAGAAAACTATTCTTTTTCCTCCCTTAAATGTAAGTTTCATTTCATATGGAGAGAAAAAAAAAACCTTCTCAAGGTGATATTTATATTCCATAGGAGGTCTCCCATTGACTCAGGAAGGAAATGCATAGATAACAGAGTCAAATGAGAGAACATAATTAAGAAAAGCTGTCTCCTTTCCATTGGTCAGAAGTCTACATGCATGAGGGGTATTTGCACATAGAATCTATAGCTGAGTGAAATCTGACACATGATAGATGGATTCCTTTCTGATGAGACTTTTTCAAATGTTTTTATTTAATTTTTAACAACATAGTAAACAACATCTTGTCTTCCCTTTCTGACATTATTTCCTTAGCTAAATTTTCCTTGGTATCAATATTAAGTCAATTGCACTTTTTTGCATTTTAACGTCATTATGTAGTGTCTTTCTATCATCTTTTTGACTTTCCAATATAAAGTTTATGTAGATTTAGTACATTTGATTTTTAGCAGAAGAGTTCTCATGATTAAACACCTTCATAATTACACAGAATTATAGAATTTCACAGTTGGAAAGGACCTCAGAAGCTATCTAATCTATCCCACATCTGGACAAGAATCCTCTCTATAATATTCATCAATATATGATCTCCCAAATTTCACTTGAAGACGTTAGGACCTTATTCTACTTCTGAATAGCTCTAATTGTTATTGTTTCTTTTCATTGACTCTAAGGTGTTTTTCCCTCATAGGTTTTACCTATTCCTTCATGTTCTGTCTTCTGGAGCCAAGAAAAAGTCTATTTCTTCACCAGCATAACAAGACTCTGCTTCTCTGGACTAAAGAATATGGATTTCTTTAGCCCATTTTCTGATGTCATGGTATCGAGATCAATCCCCTTCCTGACTGAACCCTGTTCAATCTTTCATTTCAATGTTCAGTGATCAAATGATATATTACTTATGAAGCACTTAGCAAAACAACTGACACATAGTAGGTGCTCAATAAATGCTTGTTCTTTCTCTATCTCCCTTCCCTTTGTTTTTCTAGTCATGGATACTATGCTTCTATTAATGTAATCTAAAATCACATTTGTTTTTTGTTAAAGCCATGTCCAAATGTTTCTAATACTTGTACCCCTACCTAGAGTGGAGAGGCAAAGGGAAAAAACAATATTGTTACAGATTTGTGGTAACATTAGGCACAGTGGGATTTTAGCAAGAAGTTGTTGTGTTAGCAATGACAGAGGAACCCAGATGGTGATATTTTCTCTCATTTGTGTATTTTCAATCTCTTCAGACACCATATTCTTGTACTAGTCTAGACAAGTAAAGCTATCTAACCTATATATTGCTACTAATGAGATTTTCAAGCTCAATTCTACTAATATTTATTATTTCCTTTTTAAAACACGACAATTCTCAAAGACTATCTGCTAAGTCATAGAGGGTTTGCAAATTGTGTGCATATTTTGAACTAAACACTCAAGTAGGTGAAATCATTAATTCTTGAAATACCATACAAGCATCTACCTTGTTATGACTCTATATATGAGCATCCTCTGTTAGGTGAAACATAGGTGAGATTATAACTACTCTTTGAAATGTACAAAAGAATCATTTCATTGTGAAATGATTGAAATAACCTAATTCTGAGGAGTTTTAATATATTTTTCATGTTTTGTACTACAATTCCACAATGAATAGCTTTTCTTTGTCCATTTGAATATGTATTTATGTATTTAGGTATGTAATGAGAATATACATATATATATACATATACATATATACACACACATATATACATATACATGTATATATGTATGTGTGTGTGTGTGTGTGTGTGTGCAGGATAGTTAGAACCTAATTTTAAATATAATGCTTGATAAACTTTTTGCTTTGGCAAAGAGGACATTATCTGAAGCATTTATTATACTCCTGAGAGAGAATCTTCTTTCCTTGATGCTTGTTAAAATAGTATAGAAGATTGTCTTCTGGGAATTAGAGGCTTGGAATTTGGGCAAAGATCTTAATTTTCTCTCAAAGTCCTTCCTATCTTGTGAGTGACTTTTATAAGATTTTTTTCCTTTCTCCTTTCTCATGCACAGTTTTCATATAATCAAGTTCCCATTAATTTATTTAAAAATCAGCAAAATTTATGTAGCTCGTGAAAGCAGATTTTGTTGCTGTTGTTTCCCCAGCTGCTGCTGCTCAATTACTTTCATAGATATAGAGAAGAAAGTGACCTTAAAGATCCTATAGTTTTCACGAAGAAACTGAGGCTTCAGGAAGTTAATTCATTTGCCCAGGGCAAAAAGCTGGGTTTTGAACCCTGATCCTCTGAATCCAGTTTCTTGCATTTTGTACTGTCTTTGTGTGCATATATATATA
>JAQQSZ010008190.1:0-13111 GCA_028646595.1 Phalanger gymnotis | reverse complement strand
GGGATAGGGTGAAGGGAGAAAATTCAATAAAGGGAGATTGGTTAGGAAGAAGCAAAATATAGTTAGTCTTTCTCAACATGAGTATTGTGGAAGGGTTATACATAATGATATGCATGCAGCCCATGTTGAATTGCTTGACTTCTTAGAGAAGGTGGGTGGGAAGGGAAGAGGGGAGAGAATTTGGAACTCAAAGTTTTAAAAACAGATTTTCAAAAACAAAAAAAAAGTTTTTGCATGCAACAAGAAAATAAGATACACAGGCAATGGGGCATAGAAATTTATCTTGCCCTACAAGAAAGGAAGAGGAAAAAGGGATGGGAGGGGAGTGGGGTGACAGAAGGGAGGGCTGACTGGGGAACAGGGCAACCAGAATATATGCCATATTGGAGTGGGGGGAAGGGTAAAAATGGGGAGAAAAGTTGTAATTCAAACTCTTGTGAAATCAATGCTGAAAACTAAATATATTAAATTTTAAAAAAGAAAATTAAAAAAGAAAATTTTAAAAAATTAAAGATGTAACAAGAGCAAAGGAATAATACTGAAGCTTGTTCTGACTAGTATTCTTTGGATACCTTCAGGGAAAACCAAAAGTGCTACAGGATGATAATAATTCAGTAGTTTGATCTTTTTTAATCTGAGTCAATACATAGTGATCAGTGTTGTATCATAATAGGAATTACTTCTCTGAAATTCATGCATTCATTATCTAAGATTTGAACGGGATCTGATATTAGTGATATTTAAAAGTCATTCATTATTCTTAATGCTACATTAAAATAAATTACAGTGACTTGATCCTTAATAACCTTTCCTATTGTGTTGGTAAGCAAAATGGGCGCCTTAGCACTTAGTTCAACAAGTGCCCTTGAAGAGTTTGGCTTTTGTTTGTTTTGAGTAATTCAGTGTATTTCATTGAGTCTTACTAAGTGCTAAGCCCCAGGCCCAAACCCCTATTAGGTGTAAAACCTATGTGGGTGTGGATTGGCAACTA
The DNA here is from genome assembly GCA_028646595.1 of Phalanger gymnotis. Taxonomy (NCBI): domain Eukaryota; kingdom Metazoa; phylum Chordata; class Mammalia; order Diprotodontia; family Phalangeridae; genus Phalanger; species Phalanger gymnotis. Next base: position 12,120 of record JAQQSZ010008190.1, on the reverse strand, counting down.
AGGTGGCGCCCAAGGTGGGGCTAACTCCAGGGAGGGCCTAGTTTACATGTCTGGGACAGCAGAGGCTCTTAGACCATGTGGGTTTAAGTCCACCTCTTTGTAATGATTTTAGGTCACATGGGTGAGTCGCATGTGTGACTCACCCCTGACGCTGACAAAGATATAAAAACCAGGGCTTGGCCTCCTCTTCCTTGGAGCTCTTTGCCACAGCAGTGGTGGCGCGCATGACTCTGGGCCAGCCCTTGTTCTGAGCTCCCTGGGCTGAACCTAGATGTTGATAATTATGAATTTTATTGGGTCTGTCTGTTGATGTTTGTATTTTGCTCTGAAATTCAGTGTGCTGGCTTTTTCCCCTGAACTAAGTGAATGATATTTGTGTGCTGAATTAAAGTAAGCTTGCCAACCCCTTCACCTTGCTTTCCTTATTAAGGCAGATCAAAAGAACCTGTGCTTTGGTGGGTGCTGGCAGCTTTCTGGGTGCTGGTTGTTGGTGGATCTTGCACCCCCAGAGAAGCTGCTAGCCCGATTGTGGAAACACCTATCTAATCTCTGCTAAAACCTGCAATATCATCATAGTGCAATCAATCCACAAATATTTGTTGAGTGGCTACTCTGTACAGGAGAAGTTGAGAATATAAAGTATAAGACACAGCTACTTGCTCTTTGGAGATTCATTCATTTAGCAAATACTTTAGGTTTTAGTTACTGGTGGAGATTTAAAATTTAGAAAAGATAGTTCCTGCCTTCCTTAGAGCTTATTGTCTAGTAAGAGGAGAAGACACTAATAACTATAATACAAAATATTGCCTAAATACATTTATAATTACACATCAAAGTTGCTATATGAGGCTTTGGGAAGAAACTTCTGTATGGAGGGGATCAGAGAAGACTTCATGAAGGAAGTGGCATTTGACTTGGACTTTAAAGGATGAATAGGAATTCAACAGGCAAAGAGAAGAGGAAAGATATTTTAGACATAGGGAAGAGTGTAAATGGGACCCTGGCTTTAAGAATGGAATATTCGCATACGATTCTCCTCATTGGTGGAGTAAATGGTGACTGAATGCTGGATGACAGACCTATCTTGACCTTCTTGGTTGTCCTACCTTGCCAACAAGCAGACCCATGGGTTGGGCTGATAAATAGATATAAAAACATCTACATGAGCAATTGGGCCAGTAGACAGGCAGGCCACAGGCCAGCAAACAAAATCATTTGTAGGCCAAGTACTCATGGCCATCTCCTCATATTGGGCAATAGAGGAATTACAAGGGACCGAGAGGCAACAATAATAGCTGGGAGACTTTTCTATATTGTTGAGTCATCTCTGCTATGCTGGGCTTGGTCCCCTACTCATCAGGAAGAAAGGATGGAGGTCCTCTAGTTAGCTTCATATGATTAAGCAAGTGAATTTAATAATGAGCAAGTAAATTTATAATCTTTTAAAGTCTGAGGCCTATTGTAAGAAAGATTATTCTGAGTAAATGCATACTGATAGACAAGTATAATCACTTCCCCTACAGAATCACACAAAACTGATGAATACTATTGGAATAAAATAGGAGTATAATAAATCATTACTCTCCTTCCTAAATCATTCCTTTCACCACAAGTGATATATTTCAATAGATAATATCTTTATTATCACACAATTGACAGAAAGATGTAGAAAAAACAAGAGAAACCTCCCTAAAGGCTTATTATTAGTGGACTATTTTAAAAAGCATTTATTTCAGTAGAGCTTTCCTTCAAGGCTTTCCTCCTACAAGGTCCCTCAAAAACACATCTAAATTATACAAATTTCTAACAGAAATAATCTTGTTCCTTGGTATATTACAAAACATTAAAAGGGCGGGGGGGAGAGACATATACTCACCAAACATTTTTACCACTGCCAAGAGGGATTTTCAGTACAAACTTCAAGTCAAAGAAGGATCCTCTGAATGCTCCTGTTTGTAGATGTCATTGTATTGTTCATCAAGCCACAAAATACTGCAAAGTCTCCAAAACTAGATTTATAATCACTCAAAAAAATTTGTCCTGACTATCCAGATGGGGGAGAAAACCACTGGATAAAGAAGGGCCATTTTCCACACCATGATATTTAGTTTTATAGACAACCTATAGAGTTATCAATCAGCTCTTGAGGAAAAGAACCTAGGACCTCTCAAACTCACAAGGTCTCCTCCATGTTTGGACATGTCTATTTTGGGAAACATACTTATTCACCTAAGATCAAGGAAAAACAAACAGCAAAGAGCTAAAACCCAATCCCAGGCTTGCCTAGGCAGAACATGTGCTTTAACTGCCGTGTTCTCATGGCTCAATGGCAACTAGTGTAAGGAATAAGGTAAACCACCCCTTTCCCATGCCTCAGGGACAGCAGCTTGAAATATTTCAGAGAGAATCCAAAGTCAGAAGTGAGGAGAACACTGAGGGTGGGGTCATTCCCCTTTAAATACCATCCGTTTCATCAGTGAGCAGCTAGGCATTACAGTAGATAGAGCACCATCATGACTTCCAATCTGGCCTCAGATGCTTCCTAGCAGTGTAACCCTTGGCAAGTCACTTAACCTTGTTTGCCTCAGTTCCTCATCTGTTAAATGAGCTGGAGAAAAAAATGGCAAAGCACTATAGTATCTTGCCAAGAAAACCCCAAAAGCTTTTTTTGAAGAGTCAGACACAACTGAAATGACTGAACAACAAGAGTCATCAGCTCTTCTAGCTTAGCACCCAATGGATTGCTCCATCATCTCAAAAAACAAGCCCTTTCAAGGGGAGATTAATAAAATTGAATGTAAGAAAATCATTGAATTAAATAAAACTAGAAGTTGGTTTTATGAAAAAAATCAATAAAATAGATAAACCATTAGTTAATATGATCAAAAGAAAGAGAAGAAAACCAAATTACTATTATCAAAAATGAAAAGGGTGAATGTATCACTAACGAAGATGAAATCAAAGCAACTATTAGGAGTGATGTTGCCCAATTATATGCCAGTAAATTTAACATGAGAGAATATTTACAAAATATAAACTGCTTAGATTAACAGAAGAGGAAATAAAATATCTAAAACAAACCTATTTTAGAAAAAGAAATTGAACAGACCACAATGAACTTCCTAAGAAAGAAAGCCTCATCACCAGATAGATTTACAAGTAAATTCTACCAAACATTTACAGGTTATCTAATTCCAATATTAAATAAATTATTTAGAATAATTGACAAAGAAAGAGTTTTATGAAACAAATATGGTACTGGTACCTAAACCAGAAAGAACAAAAACAGAAAAAGAAAATTATGGACCAATCTCATTAATGAATATGGATAGAAAAATTCTTAATAAAATACTAGCCCAGAGACACAACAATATGTCTCAAAGATTATATATGGTGACCAAATGGGATTTATACCAGGAATACAGGGGTGGTCTAACATAAGGAAAACTAATTGAGCATATCCATAAGAAAAGTAACAAAAATGATGTGATTGTATCAATAGATGTAGAAAAAGCTTATAATAAAATATAACACCCATTCCTACTAAAAATACTCAAAAACATAGGTATAAATGGAGTTTTTCCTTAGAGCATCTTTAAAAAACATCTGAAAAGAAGCATCTACCTAAAACCGTCAGCAAGTATTACTTGTAATGGGGATAAGTTAGAAGCCTTCCCAATAAGATAAACAGTGAAACAAGGATGCCCATTATCACCAATATTATTCAATATTGTATTAGAAATGCTAGCAATAGCAATAAGAGAAGGAAAAGAAATTGAAGAAATTAGATGGGCAATGAGGTAATAAAACTAGCTCCCTTTGCAGACAATATGATGATATACTTGGGAAATCCTAGAGATTCAAGTAAAAGGTTAGTTGAAACAATATTAGCAAAGTAACAGGATATAAAATAAACCCACATAAATCATCAGCATTTCTATATATCACCAACAAAACCCTACAAGAAGAGATAGTGAGAGATACCTGATTCAAAATAATTGTAGACTGTATAAAATACCTGGAAGTATGCCTGCCAAGACAAACTCAGGAACTACATGAACATAATTATAAAACATTTTATACAAATAAAGTCAGATTTAAATAATTGAAAAAATATTAATTGTTCATGGATGGGCAGAACCAATATAATAAAATGACAATTCTGCCTAAACTAACCTACTTATTCAATGCCATCTCAATTAAACTATCAAAAAAATTATTTTATTGAGCTAGAAAAAATAATAACAAATTCATTTAGAAGAACAAAAGGTCAAGAACACAAGAGAAATTAATGAAAAAAATATAAAGGAAGTTTAATAGTACCAGATCTTAATCTATAAGGCAGCAATTATCAAAATTGTCTGGCACTGGCTAAGAAATAGAAGAATGGATCAGTGGAACAGGGTAGACATACAATACATAATAGTAAATGATTTTAGTAACTTTGTGTTTGACAGATATAAAGATTTAAGCTTTAGGGATAAGAGGATAATATTTAGTAAAAATTGTTCAGAAAACTGGAAAACAATCTGGCAAAAATTGGGTATAGATCAATATCTTACAACATTCACCAAGATAAGGTCAAAATGAATGTGTGACCTAGATATAAAGGGAGATATGACAAGAAAACTAGAACATGGAACATGTTAAGAATAGGAGAAAAATTTATGAAGAATGAATTATGAATAAACAAGAGATAGAAAACATTGAGAGATGTAAAATGGGTAATTTTCAATACATTAAATTTAAAAGTTTTTGTTCAAATGAAACCAATGTTGCCAAGATTAGAAGGAAAGCGGAAAATCGTAGAAAAAATTTTATAGACAATTTCTCAGATGGTCTCATATCTCAAATATATAGAGAACTTTGTCAAATTTGTAAGAATATAAGTCAAAATATGGTCAAAGAATGTTAACAGGAGTTTTTTGATGATGAAATCAAAACTACATATAGTCATATGAAAAAAATGCTCTAAATCATTATTGATTATAGAAATGCAAATTAAAACAACTTTGAGATATCTCACACTTATCAGATTGGCTAAAATGATAGAATGAGAAAATGCCAATATTGAAGGGAATTTAGAAAAATTGGGACATAATACACTACTGGTGGAACTGTGAAGTGATCTAATCATTTTGGAAAGCAATCTAGAATTATACTCAAAGAGTTATAAAACTGTATATACCCTTTGACCCCTCAATACCACTGTCAGGTCAGTTTCCCAAGGTGATCAGGAGAAAAGGAAAAGAAACTTATATGTTCTCAAAAATTTATAGCAGCTCTCTTTGAGGTGGCAAAGAACTGAAAATTCATGGGATGCCCATCAATTAGGAAACAGCTAAACAAGTTGTGGTATATGATTGTGATGGAATTACTACTGTGCTATAAGAAATGATGAGCTGATTGATTTTAGAAAAACATGGAAAGACTTGCATTAAATAATGAAAAGCAGTGAGCAGAACCAAGAGAACATCGTATACAGTAACAGAAATATTGTTTGAAGAATAATTGTGAAAAACAAGATTATTCTGAGTAATATCAATACTCAGATCAACTACAAAGCACCTATGAAGGAAGATGCCAACCATCTCCAGAGAAAAAACTGACAAATATAAGTAAATCTGTGTCAAATGATGACCTTCTCTAGTGTGGGGAAGGCAGAGAGGGAGGGAGAGAGTTTGGAATTTGAAATATAACATAAATACAGAAATTAAATTAATTTTTTAAAAAAAAATTTCATTGCTGAGTCACAAACATATGGTCTGCTGGAAGCAGGAAGGGCAACTCTGCCCATATTTCCAGAGATGCCTCTTCTAGGATCATTCTCCACTTCTATCCCCCTTTCACAGCCATCCCAGAAATTCTCTACACATGTGTAGACCATTTTCATAAAATTTTTTGACCCCATAGGGAGTCCAAAGTTGCCATTTGGGAGGGTAGAGGAATATGATTCTTAATATTTTGCCTAAAGGCAGCTAGGTGGGTAGTGGATAAAGAACTGGGTTTAGAATAAGGAAGACCTGAGTTCAGATTTTACCTCAGACATCAGACACTTACTGTGTGATACTGGGCAACTTGTTTATCTCAGTTTCTTCAACTATAAAATGGGGATAATAAAAGAACCTACATCACAAGGTTGTTGTGAGGATTAAATGAGATAATATTTCTAAAGCCCTTAAAACAGTGTCTGGCACATAGTAGGTACCATATAAAAGCTTATTCCTTTATTTCCTCTCTATTTTAAAGGCCAAGGGTATCACTCAGTAACTTTAGCATAATAGGTATTAATTGGATGATAAGAAGTTATTAATTTCACCTTGAAGTAAGCTGGACATACATAGGAGACAAGAGTTCACACCTCGTCAAAGAGATCAATGATAAAACAAAGGCCTCATCTATGTTACTTTAATATACAAAAAATTAACCTTGTCAAGGGAATCAATCACTTGTGGCTTTTAAGACATATTCAGAAGGGCCTTCTAGACTCCCTCCAGAAACATTCTGCCATAAAACTTGCAGTCCCAATATAAACACAGCTCTCTATTTCTGCCTTCAAAAGGAGGAGTTATAAAAATAGATTGAAAATTTCAGAGGTGATTTGGAAGGCTTTGAACTTGTGAAGAAAGCCACAGACCAAATTTGAGAAAAAGTGATCTGGAGAATTTGGGAGAACCAGATGAAAAATTGAAGAGTAAGTCCAGCTGGGAGAGAAGAAAGATGACCCAGTCTTAAAGAGGCAGGTTAAGGAGATGAAACAAAGGAGAAAAAGAACTCTAGGAGAATAATTGGTAAGGCTGGGTAAATAAGAAAAAAGGAATAAGCCAAATTGATTAGACAAGACAAGACTTTAGTGAGCTTCGAGAAAGGAAGCTAGGTGTAGCTCAAGTTGTTATGGATTGATAAAATGGAGTTAAAAAGAGCAGAGAATAAAGGTGTAAAGAGATCATAAAAGAGTGCAAACTTCCCTATTGATTAGAGAAATGCAAATTAAAACAACTCTGAGGTACCATATCACACCTATCAGACTGGCAACATGACAAAACAGGAAAATGATAAATATTGGAGAAGATGTGGCAAAATTGGAACACTAGTGCATTGTTGGGGGAATTGCGGACTGATCCAACCATTCTGGAGAGCAATTTGAAACTACACCCAAAAGGCTAAGAAACTGTGCATACCCTTTGACCCAGCAATACCACTTCTAGGGCTATATCCCAAAAAGACCATAAAATGGGGAAAGGACCCACATGTACAAAAATATTTATAGCAGCTCTTTTTGTGGTGGCAAAGAATTGGAAATTAAGGCTGATACCCATCAATTGGGGAATGACTGGACAAGTTGTGGTATATGGATATAATAGAATACTATTGTTCCCTAAGAAATTATGAGCAGGCAGATTTCAGAAACACCTGGAAAGACTTGCATGAGCTAATGCTGAGTGAAGTGAGTAAAACCAGGAGAATATCGTAAACAGTAAGAGCAACATTGTGTGATAATCAGTTTTGATAGACTTAGCTCTTCTCAGCAATGCAAGAATCTAAGACAATTCCAAAAGACTCATGATGGAAAACGCTATGCACAGCCAGAGAAAGAACTATGGAGTCTTAATACAGATTGAAGCATACTACTTTCTCTTTTTTGTTCGTTTTTTATTCTGTCTCAAGGTTTTTCCCTTTTGTTTTGATTTTTCTATCAGAACATAATTCATTTGGAAACATGTTTAAGGTAATTATACATGTATAATCTATATCAGATTGCATGCCATCTTGGGAAAGGGGGAGGGGATAGAGGGGGGAAATTTAGAACTCAAAATCTTGTAAAAGTGAATGTTGAAAACTAAAAACAAATAAATATTTTTTTAAAGTACAAACTACCAGTAATAATGGAGAATTTTGTAGAGACTTGCATTAAGTGTTGTATTTGTCATGCTCAAATGAATGTTCCATATATACAAGGTACAGAGTGGCCTCTCTCCTAGAAGAAATAGTGAAGAGGTTTGAGGAACTCCAGCCTCTAAGCGCTCCAGGACAATGAATTGTTGTCCTGGCAGCTAGAAACAGACTGTTAGAATTAAAGTTGAGTTTGAGAGATATTAATTTATTGGTCCTATGGACTTTGAAGGTCCTTGTGAACCATTGGTAGGTTTTTTTTTTTTTAGCTTTCTTTGCAATATGTTTTATGTGAACTGTTTCTGATATGTTGTGACCAGCAAGCCCTTGCCATAAAGAAGTTTACATTCTACTGACTGAAACATAAGTAGTCAAGTCAATTCATGCCTCAGGCACTGAAGAGCCAAGGATTTGTGATTTCATTCCAATACTGTATTCTGAGTATTGGCTTTTCTTGACATCTAAGAGGCCAAGCTGCTGATCTCTGCTGCCATCTTCTGGCTTTTTAGTCATGATACAACTTCTTCACTAAAATATTGTTGTCGGCTGCCATCTGCTGATATTCACCTGTAATATGACTTCATCCCCAAAAGGGAGGGGTCTGATAGCCCTTTAGCTTATAGTCCTTTTTAGGTACAGTCTCCAGCAAGCTACGCCCACTCAGCTAGCTAGGAAAGCCCTAGGAAAGCCAGGCCTCCAGTTGCTCCACATTATCAGAGTGATAAACTTCTTTTCAATTCCTTGTCACTCCAATTGATACCAATTATATACATACAAATCATTGGGGAGAAGAAAGCTGAAAGGGTCTAGTGACTTTTGTCCTATTTTCCTTTTCAGTTTTCTTGCCAGCAAGAAAATTACTATCCCTCATACACTGAAATCACTATAAATATCAGTTTGGAAGGATTTATCCTTATTACAACAAATAATATCTATTTGAAAGCCAAAGCTAGCATGATATGCAGTGGAGAAATATCCCCACTAAACATAGGTTTAAAAATCAAAGAAAAAGGAAAAGGACCCATATGTACAAAAATATTTTAACAGCTCTTTTTGTAGTAGCAAAGAATTAGTAAGGGCATACCCATCCATCAGTTATGGATTGACTGAACAATTTATGATATATGAAAGTAATGGAACATCACTGCTCTATTAGAAATTATGAAAGGGATGTTTTTTGAGAAACCTAGGGAAACTTGTATGAATGAAATAATATGGAATGAAGTAAGTGGAATAATTTCTGTAATAACGATATTATAAAGGAAAATAACTTTGAAAAGTAAAGTACTCTGATTAATGTAATGACTAACCTCATTTCTGGAAGAATAAAGATGAAAAATGCTACCCACCTGTGAATGGAGAGATAATGAACTTAAGATGCAGAATAAGACAAACTTTTTTACTTGCTTTTTTTTGTTTGTTTGTTTTGCTTGCTGTCCTTTATTATGCATATTTCTTACAAAGGTTTTGTTTTTTTTCCTTTTTCAGTGGAATGGAGGAGTAAGTTAGAGAAAAATAAATGCTTGTTAACTGATAATAAAATTAAATATAACATTTAAATAGGTTTAAAGTAGGGCTGGTTGAGAGAGAATTGATGAACTCTGAGTGCAGATTGAAGCACATTTTTTTTTACTTTATTTTTCTTGGGTTTTATGTATGTTTTCTTTTCCTTTTTAAGGTTTGCTAAGTGCATTTTTTTTCTGTTAAACTTTTTAAAAATTATTTAACTAGTTAGTTTTAGTTTTTAACATTTACTTCCACAAGATTTTGAGTTCTAGATTTTCTCCCCCTCTCTCCCTTCAAAAGCATACAATCTAATATAGCTATACATATACATTCCTTTTAAACATATTTTCACATTAGTCATGTTATAAAAAAAAAGAATTAGAACCAATGGGAGAAACCACAAAAAAGAAGAAACAAAAAAAGAGAAAAAATGGCATGCTTCAATCTGCATTCAGACTCCAAAGTTGTTTCTCTGGATGTGGATAGCATTTTCCATCATGAGTCTTTTGGAGTACTCTTAGATCCTTGTGTTGCTGAGAAGAGCTAAGTCTATCAAAGTCAGTCATCACACAAAGTTGCTGTTACTGTGTCCAATATTCGCCTGGTTCTGTTCGCTCCATTCAGCATCAGTGGAAAGTGGTGCCAGGTTTTTCTGAAATCTGCCTGCTCAACATTTCTTAGGGAACAGTAGTATTCCATTACATTCATGTACCACAATTTGTCCCGCCATTCTCCAACTGATGGGCATCCCCTCAACTTCCAATTCTTTGCCATCACAAAAAGAGCTGCTATAAATATTTTTGTATATATGGGTCATTTTCCCATTTTTATGATCTCTTTGGTATACGGACCCAGGAGTGGTAGGTCAAAGGGTATGCACAGTTGCTTAGCCCTTTGGGCATTGTTACAAATTGCTCTCCAGAATAGTTATTAGACCAGTTCACAATTCCCCCAACAATGCATCAGTGTAGCAATTTTCCTACATCTTCTCCAACATTTCTCATTTTCCTGTTCTGTCATGTTGGCCACTCTGATATGTGTGATGTGGTACCTCAGAGTTGTTTTAATTTGCATTTCTCTAGTCAATAGTGATTTAGAGCATTTTTTCATATGACTATAGATAGCTTTAATTTCTTCCTCTGAAAACTACCTGTTCATATCCTTTGACTATTTATAAATAGGGGAATGATTTGTATTCTTATAAATTTGACTTAGTTCTCTATATATTTTGGAAATAAGGGCTTTATCAGAAACACTGGTTGTAAATATTTTTTCTCAGTTTTTTTGCTTCACTTCTAATTTTGGTTGCATTGGCTTTGTGCAAAAGCTTTTCAATTTAATGTAATCAAAATTATCCCTTTTGCATGTTCTCTACCTTGTTTGGTCGTAAATTCTTCCATTCTCCATAAATCTGACAGGTAAACTATTCCTTGCTTTCCCAGTTTGCTTATAGTATCAGCCTTTATATCTAAATCCTATACCCATTTTGATGTTATCTTGGTTTATGGTGTAAGATGTTGGTCTATGCCTCATTTCTGCCATACTATTTTCCAGTTTTCCCAGCACTTTTGTCAAATAGTGAGTTCTTATCCCGGAAGCTGGAGTCTTTGGGTTTATCAAACAGTAGATTACTATAGTCATTCATGACTGTGTCTTATGTACCTAATTATTCCATTGATCCATCACTCTATTTCTTAGCCAGTACCAAGTAGTTTCGATGATTGCTGCTTTATAATACAATTTAAACAGTTTAACCTTATTGAATAACATGGGTGGTATTTTTTTCCTCTCCTGTTTACCTTTTTTGCTTCTCTTGAGTCTTGTATTTGAAGATTAAATTTTCTGTTCAGGTCTGGATTCTTCATCAGAAAAATTTGGAAGTCCCCTATTTCAATGAATGTCCATCTCCTTCCCTGAAAGATTATGATCAATTTTGCTGGGTAGTTGATCCTTGGTTGTAATCCCAGCTCCTTTGCCTGACAGAATATCATATTCCAAACCCTCCAATCTTTAATGTAGAAGGTGCAAAGTCATGTATAATTTGACTGTGGTTATACAATATTTAAATCGTTTCTTTCAGGCTGCTCAGTATTTTCGCCTTGACCTGATAATTCTGGAATTTGGCTACGATATTCCTTACCATTTTCATTTTGGAATCTCTTTCAGGAGATGATTGGTGGATTCTTTTGATGACTGCTTTACCCTCTGGTTCTAGGACCTCAAGGCAATTTTCCTTGATAACTTCTTGAAAGATGCTGTCCAGGCTCTTTTTTTGATCTGGCTTTCAGGTAGACCAGTAATTCTTACATTATCTCTCTTGGATCTATCTTCCAGGTAAGTTGTTTTTCCAATAAGGTATTTTACATTTTTCTTTTTTTTCATTCTTTTGATTGTGTTTAACTGATTCTTGATGTCTCAGAGAGTCATTAGCTTCCATTTACTCAATTCTAATTTTTTTTAAAGAATTGTTTTCTTCACTTAGCTTTCATACCTCCTTTTCCATTTGGCCAATTCTACTTTTTAAGGAGTTCTCTTCACTGAGTTTTTGTGCCTCCTTTTCCATTTGGTCAATTCTACTTTTTTTTTTTTATAAATTTTATTTAATATATTTAGTTTTCAGCATTGATTTTCACAGGAGTTTGAATTACAAACTTTCTCCCCATTTCTACCCTCCCTCCCACTCCAAGATGGCATATATTCTGGTTGCTCTGTTCCCCAGTC
>JAQQSZ010008189.1:0-13111 GCA_028646595.1 Phalanger gymnotis | reverse complement strand
CTCCTGGGTCCACACAGGGGTCGGCTCTGCTTCGGATTTTTTTCCAGCTGTAGTTTTCTCGCCTCTCCTCGCAGCCAAGCCTCTGGCGTTCTCAAGTCCCGCCTCAACGACTAGAGACCAGAGTCCAGAGACCCATTGGTTCCCCAATTGGCCCCTTTTAAGTCCTTAATCTATGCCCACACAGGTTTCACATCTGATAGGGCTTTGGGCCTGGGGCTTAGCATTTAACAGGTGAAAGTACTTTCACTGTAAACAAAAGCCAAACTCCTCAAGGGCACCCGTTAAACTAAGCCCATTTTGCCTTACTGGCACAGATATCTGCAGGACATCCAGTTTGAGATGTCCAATGGGCATCATGGAGGTTAAGAGAGAGGTTAGGGTTTGATAAGTAAATTTGAGAATAAACCTAGAGATGATCATCGAAAGCAGAGGAACTGTAGCAGGTGGGCTATCAGGTCTGGCAATTGTAGAAACCCCAAAGTCATGAAATCGAAATCGGTCAGAAATATTCTCACAGAAATTAAGTGGCAAAAGTGCAATTCGAAACCAGATTGTCTGACTTCAAACCCAGCAGTCTACCTTATGCCAACCCCACTGCTTCTGAATAGGTATTGCTACATTGGTGGGCACAGCCCCTACCCGTGAATTCACTATAGAATCTCTTGAAAGTGCCTTTGGTTCTACAGTGTGAGCAAGCTGAAAAATCCCTGCCCTAGATCATTGCCTATATTTTTATTTGATTTCTTGGAGATTTTGCAGAGTCAGCAGTAGCAGTAGAAAATTTAGAGAAAAGCAGTTCCATGAAGCCATGTGCTCACTTTTTGGTGGTGATCTGTGGAAAGGTTTTTGGGGAAGGGGGTGGGAATGGAGTGGGAACTTGGCCCTGTACTGCTTCACATTTATTCAGGATATAAAAATGTCCATTTCCTCTAATTCTATGATTTTCTCTTTGAGGGCCTTGGCTTAGGTTTGAGGGTGGGATGGATAGGAGCTTTGCCTCCCATTAAACATTGATTTCAACAATTTGTTACCCTATGTAGCCTTCCTACTCCTAATTTCCCCCATTCAGGCAATTCATTTTTCCATCTCTTCACCATACTATGAATAATAATATCAAAGGCTCTTCTGGCTGAAAGGCTCCGGATAGAGGATTCAAAGTGCTAAACCAAAAGAAAATGAGTGTCTTTGAATGGTCTTCCGGAAGCACCCCACTAGGGAAAGAATGGGCGATACAAATGGAGTCCTCCAGGATAAAGACTTTGAATCTGGAAGCAGTTGCCCCCCAAATGATGCTCTGATCTCATTAAGAGCACTTCAATCCTTCCCAGCTTGGAAGTTCACTTAATATTGCCATTTGATCACTGGACTCAGTGAGAGTTCATCCCTGGGAGCTCTGATGTAAGGAGAAATGGGGGGGTGGGAGAAAAAGACTCCAGGCTCATTCTGTAGAGGTCACACATACGTGCCTAATTTTCAGCAGAAAGAGTTACGTAGTTTGAGGCTTTTGAGAAAACACTAGACCTAGTCAGGAGATCGGGGTTAGAACTCCATCTCTGCCACTCACTCTCTCTCCAACTTTGACCCTCAGAGGTGGAAAGTGACTTAGAAGCCATCAGTCTAAGCCAAATTTGACCAAGACTCACCTTCAACTTTCAAAAAATTTGAAAGATCATGAAAAATGCAATAAAATTGGAAAACAAATGTTCTGATTTTTTTTAAAGTATGGTGAGGAGGAAAGAACAGAGTCTGCAAACTATATGCCAGTAAGTTTAACATTGATTCCTGGGAAATTCTTGACATTTCTGTTAAAGAGAGTTAGCAACTCTCTAGAAAGAAAAGTGGTGATTATCAAGAACCAGCCTGGTTTTATTAAGAGCAGGTTATGTTTGACTAACCTAATTTCCTTTTTTTTTGACAGGATTAGTAAACTAGTGGATAAGGGGAATTTTGTGGATAGAGTTTATCTAGATTTTAGCAAAGCTGTTGATAAAGCATTTCATATTATACCTATGGAGAAGACATAGAGGTATGGATTAAATGATAATAAAACCAGAACTGGGTGGGTAACCAGTGTCAGAGAGAATACTTGTTTATGGTTCACTACCACCAGGCAGGGCTTCTTCAGAGGCATGCCCCAGGGATCTATGCTTAGTACTGTACTGTTTAACATTTTTTTCAATGACTTACATAAAAGCATAAATATTATGGTTTTGTCAGATTTGCAGAGCATATGAAGCCAGAGACTAACACACTGGCTATAGGATCTTTGAATGGATGTTGATATGTTTTACATGATTGCACATAAATATCCTCGATCAAATTGCTTCCATCTTAGGGAGGAGGAAAGGAAGAGAGGGAAAGAGAAAATTGGGAACTCAAAATTTTATTTAAAAAAATGAATGTTTTTACTAATGTGAAAATATGTTTACATGATTGCATATGTATAACCTATATCAGATTGCTTGCAATCTTGGGGAGGAAGGAAGGGAAGGAGCGAGAAAAAATTTGGACCTCAAATTTTATAAAAAATGAATGTTGAGAACTATATTTACAAGTAATTGGAAAAAATCAAATACTATTTCCAAAAAAAAGAATGTTAAAAGGATATTGACAGGTAAGAGGAATGGACTGACTCTCATAAGAAGAAAATCAATAGAGGTAAAAGGATCTAGGGGTTTAAGTGGACCCCCTAACTCAATACCTATCAGTAATGTGCTGCGTCATCCAAAGAAAAGCTATTGTAATCATGGGCTAGATTAGGAGGGGTATAGTTTCCACAAATGAGAAGATGATGGTACCACCGTACTTTTGTTACAACTTGAAGTGTTGGGTTCATTGTTGGGCACCACGATATAAGCAGAACATGGATAAGCTAAATAAGTGTCCAGAGGAGGGCAACAAAAGTGATAAAGTATCTTGAATTTGTGGCCTATGAGGATGGGTCGAAAGAATTGGCCATATTTATCCTGGAGAAAAAACAGCTCAAACAGTACACGATGGCTTTGCTTCAGTTTTTGAAGATCTGTCGCATGGAGGTGGGATTAGATTTGCTTCATTTGACCCCAGAGAGCAGGATCAGAAGTCGTAGGTAGAAGCTGCATAGAGACTCATTTAGGCTTGATGTCAAGGAAGCTCTCTAAAAGTGGAATGGGTGACCTTGGGAGGTAGTGGGCTCCCTTTTAGTGAAAGATTCCTAGGAGAGGCTGGATGACCATTTTTTGGATATGCTGTGGTTGGGATTTGGTGTATGGGTTGGAGGTCCCTTCCAAGTCTCAGATTCTGTGATTCTGTTGAGGCTTTGCTTGAAGAACACCAGGGAAGGTGAACCAGCTACTCCCCAAGTAGTACTTTGGGCACCTTTTACACTGGGGCATTTCTCATTGTTAGGTTAGATGTGATGAATAAAGTAATTTCAAGAGACAAAGTTTTTTTGGATAAATTATAATCAGTTTTATCAATTGCAGACAACAAGTGATTAACAAAAAGGGTTCCTTATTCTCTCCATGGTCAGAGGAAGCCTAGCTACTTCTTGACGTTTATATGCCCTTTGATAAGAGGTGTTCTAAAAGATAGCAATAAACTCTGATTGGCTAACAATTAATGAGAGGTGGACTTTACAAAGAGAAGTGAGCTCATTCCAATGAGGGGCTGAGAATGACATCCTGTCACTGTTGGACAGTTGTTATTGTTTGTCCTTAGTCCTTGAGGAGGACCCTGACATTAGGAAGGTGATGCCATGACTTGCAAGTGAACTGGATTTAAGTGAGGGAAGGTTGCACAAAGTCACCAGACTCACTGTCCCCTCCAGAGCCATCTGGGTCCAGTTTTCAGATGTAGATCAGGACTACTGGAGATGCCTCCCTCATCACACTTCTGGACAGAGAGACTATCCCTATATCCAGACCTTCCCCTAGCCTTGGGCAATCTAGACCAAAGAATCTATCTCTACCCAAACTTGATTGAGTGGAATTAGCCTCAGAGTAGATATTCCTTCTAAAATTGGAGGAGGGGACACGGCGTGGGGGCAGTGAGGGTGGTTCAGAAAGAGGAGAAAGTTAGCTCAGTCTTCAGAGACTGAGATTTTGAAATGAGGATAATAGACAATGGGGGGACCCTGGATCCCCTTAAATCATTGGGCATTAATCATTTCTCTCACCTGAATGTGCTTCTTTGCAACTTTGGCCTTATTATTCCTCATTCTGCCCCCTGAGCCTAATCAAAACAAGATTAATCGCTTTTTCACATGGCAGCCTGTCTGATACTTGAACACTGCTAACCTGTCTGCCTCAATTCTTTTCTTCTCCAAACTAAACATCTCCAGTTACGTTATCTAGTCCTCACATAGGGTGATCTTAAGGCCTTTTACCATCCCAATCACCTACTTTGGCATTTTTTTCCTCTCTACCAACCTCCTTCCTAAGATGGAGCACGCAACATTGATCACAGTACTTGGCGAGGTCTGACCAGGGCAATATCCAAGGGGACCATCACTTCCTTAAGCCTTGACATTGTATCTCTCTTAATGCAGCCCAAGACTGCCTTTACCTTGGGGACTGCCACATCCCACCACTGACCCCTATTGAGTTTGCTTGCAATACATTTTTAAAAATTATTAAAATGTCGTGTTCAGACAAATTGCTGTCTAACCCTGTGTCTCCCATGTTATACTTATGAATTTGATTTTTAACCTAAACGTAAGACTTTCCATTTATCCCTATTAAATTGCATCCAATTTTCTAGCCCATTGAGATAATAATTATAATAATAGTCGACATTTATATAGCATTTTAAGGTTTGTAAAGTACTTTACATAAATTATCTCATTTATCTATTTTGGTTCAGAGTCTGTCATGTAGTGTGTTAGCTCTCTCTTCTCTCTTTGTATCATCTGTAAATTTCATGAGCATGCCATCTATGCCTCCATCCAAGTCATTGATAAAAATATTAAACAGCACAGAGATAAGCATGGATCCTTGGGGAACTCTAGCAAAAACTTCTTTCCAGAATGAAAGGCTGCATGACATAGTGGCCACACTGTTGGCCTTGGAGTCAGGAAATCTAGGTTCAAATGGAATCTAATATGCTAACTTGGTGACCCTGGGCAAGTTACCCAACCTGTCAGCCTCAGTTTCCTCAAGTGTAAAATGAGAGGATTGGTCCAGATCACCTTTAATGTCCCAGCTCTAAATCTATGCTTCTATGAACTATTAGTGAGTAATTTCTTAGTTTAACCTTTCAATTATTTCTAATTCTATGTAAATATACTATCTATTCTTCCATCTTTCTACCTTTCTATCTATCTATCAATCTATCTACCTATCTCTATCATCTTTATATCTCTAGCATCTATCCATCTGTAATCCATTTTAGCAAGAGACACTGCTCAGATGCTTGCTAAAATTTATCTAAACTATATTTATAGTATTTTCCTGATTTATGAATCCAGCCTAGTGACTCTTTGTGATTATTTCTTCCTTTTCCAAATGTTCCCAAGAATCTTTATATGGGTTTATTCTAAAATTTTATCAGGTCTTGCAGTCAAGTTCATGCACCCACCATTTGCAAGATCTACTCTTTTACCTTGTTGGAAAATCTGGACAGTATTACTTTTTCTTCAGCACTTCAACATCTCTCTCCTCTCTGATCCTCCCAGAGGACTAAGAGTGACTCAACAATCACATCTGTGATTGTGATGTGAAAAGATCTATGCCACAACTGTATTTCGATTGATAAAGAGGAAGAAGCATATGTTCTCAAAATATCTCTCAGGCAGGCATAGGTTAAATTATCATCACTATGCAGATGATTCTACTATTTAAACATCCAGACCTAAACTGTCTCCTGAGCTCCATTCGTGCATCTTCAGCTGCTTGTTGGACATCTCGAAGTGGATATCCCATAGGCATCTCGAACTGCACGTGTCCAAAACAGAACTCGTTCTCTTTCCCCGCTTTTGAACTTTAGTGTTACTATTGAGGGTATCACCATTCTCTTGTCATTCAGGCTTGTGTTTTTGACTTGGGTTGTATGCAGGGCTTCTTAAACTTTTTTCCATTGGTGATCCCTTTTTGCATTTTGGCAGCATTTGTCAGCATTGTGTGGCCCGAGGGCACGCACAGTGCAAAGCGCACATGCTTTGTGTTCAGAACCAAGGCTGCAGTGAAGTTGTTCCATGCAACACAGGAAAGCACTGCCAAAAACACCTCAGATTCTTTATATGTTTGATTTTTAATTAATTTTTGGTTGTTGCGTGTTCAGAAACCTTTACTGTTGCCAAATTTTTTGCGACCCCATATGGTGTCATGGCCCACAGTTTAAGAAGTGCTAGAGATAAATCCCAATACATTTTTTAAAATAGCTGTTTAATTATACTTGCACAGCTATTTATTCTTGCTTTTCCTCTATGGTTTCTCCTTATATTTCACTTCCAGCTTGTCAAAATCCGGCTTCACACTCAAGAATCATTTTTATCATTGTCCATTTTTAGTTTAGAGATAGCCACCTTACCAGGGTGAAGGTGCTCATAGATAGTTGTGTCATTAGCTTTATCAAAGTGTGCATGCTTGATGTTGATTACAGATCTCTTGTTCTTTAAACCCAGACTGCCTTACTTATTTACTGTCCTTTATAATGCCCTTGGACCACTTAAAGTTCACTATCCATGGATGGGCATGGGGAGAAAGTTGGATTTCTTTCTCTGCTCCTTAGAAAATGGGGAAAAAATGCTCTTCCGATAAATGTGGGAGGCTGCATTGAAGTATCTCTTGTGGATCTTGCTTTGATTAGGAGTCCATTCAATCTGCTTCCCCCCTGGGGTTTTGTTCATCCTCGATTCCCAGTCTCACTGCCAGCATTCGAGTAAGCAGGACTGGCACAGATTTGAATGGCCATCCAGATTTTTATAATAGATACACACATCCTGAGAAAGTACTTCAGACAATATGGTTTACAGAAATAGCATTTTAGAAGTGGCCATGGTCTGCTGCTGCCTCCATCTGGGGGAGGAGAACCAAGAACAGTGCTGCTGGGTTCCCCTCTATCCACTTTTCCATCAGAGAGCATGTAAATCAAGGGGGTAACTGGGGCAGTGAGCAGGTACTGGGGTCTTTGCTGCCTCAGAAAATCCTAGGGGGAAAGTCAGTGCAAGGTAATGTCACCATAGTCATATACCTGCATTTATAATACTCTAGTCGGTGGATGGCCTGGGGATTCGATCCCTGGCTTTATAGTGCCTGCTTCTCTCACAGTGGAATAGTGATGCCTGATGGTCCCCAGCCCCACCCTCAATGGCAGAGTTCAGTGTCTAGATTCCAGCTGGTTTTCTGCTCTGGTTTTAGTCACTGCTGTTTTCCAACTGTCTTTTACCTCACAATTTTATCTCCTTTGCTTCTCTATCTCTCTTTTGCTTGGCTTCTTCTACTAACCCCCTCTATCCTCACCTTTCAAAGTCAGGATCCAACAATAGAAGCACTCTGAATGGTTTTCTTTTAAGTGAGGCTGAATCTCATGAAAAGGGGGCTTTCTGCCGGCCACAGCTTCTGCCCTATCTCCTACCTCCATGTTCAGATCCTTTTTGAGTAGCTCCAAAAAGGTCAGTTAAATAGTTGTAGGAAACAGTGAGCTTGATTTCTGAAAGCTTTCTGTTTTTACAACATCCTTCATTGGATGGCACATTGTGCCTCCTCTCTTGTCTCTTGCTCTCTGTTATTGCTGGCCTTCTCATTTCAGGCAAATGAATTTGACTTTGTCCAACTAAAATCAGCATGTTTATCCTTGTAGTCTTCCTCCTTTCTGAGATTATCAAGCTTCCTCCTTCTCTTCATTTCCCCTTTCCTACTTCCTCTTACCAAAGCCAGCCTCCTCAGTGAAGTTTTCCTAAATCATTCAGAAATAGCAAGTGAACCTTTCATGTGAGAGTGTGCTGGTAAATATTTAACAACTGGTTCTCCAAAAAAAAACCATGTACCCACAACATATTTTCGAGTTTGATCTATATTATTATCATCCTCTTCATTATTTCCTTAAGTCTAGACCAGAGGTGGGGAATCTTCGGCCTCAAGGCCACACATGGCCTTCCAGATCCTTGGGTGTCACCTTTTGACTGAGTCCAGGTTTTCAGAACAAATCCTTTTATTAAGGGGATTTGTTCTGTGAAGTTTGGATTCAGTCAAAGGGCCACACTTGAGGACCTAGAGGGCCACATGGAGCCTCGAGGCTGCAGGTTCCCTAACCCTGGACTCCAACAATCACCTAAACCATAAATTAAACTCTGATTTGTAGCATTTGTTGATTTTGATGTAAGTACTCAAACTGAAAATTTATCAGTCAGCTCTCTTGAGCTGATGTGTGCTGACTCCAGGACACTCCTTGAGTACATGTGGCAATCCCAACATTTCCCTCAACTGTCTCTGCTCCTTAGTCTGTACATATTCATTTTCTTTTATATAAGATTTATGTGGTTGATGATCAAACTTGTTATTATTATTTTTATCTGTGTCCTCGAGGTGGTAAGTAAAGGGTGTGCTTTGTATGTTTCATTTGCTCTGTAGACCCCCTTGTCTTCCACCATACACATTCATGCTTAATGCATGCCTTGTGATATTGAGAAAGATGGTGATAAAGAAACCTTTGAGATTTTTTTCTCTTCATACAATCAAACTTTGATTATGCAAAGCACAATGTAAGTGGTAACTATTCTTCTTAGAATGCTTGGGTTATATGGAATTGTAACTAGTTTTCTGTTCAACTGAATGATTACCAGAAAACACTTTTGTTTCAGTTCCTGAGGATGAAATGGATTTATTAATTTCCCTGCCTTAGTAAACAGACTAATGAATAATGTCGATATGTTCTTTCCTAACTGACAATACTTCAGGGCTTTAGGGTCCATTCAGAGTATTAGTAAAGGTGAAGAGACTTCAGTATTAAGCACAGGACAGCATCAAAGGTTCATACTTAGTCTAGGATTGTAGATCTAGATGTGGAAGAGCTCTCAAAAGCCATTGAATCCAACCCCCTTCTTTAAAAGAGGAAGAAACAGGATTAGGGAGGAAAATGATTTACCCAAGGTCACACAAATGATCATAGAGCTGAAAGGAAACTCAAAAAAACCTTCAAGTTCAATCCCCTCTTTTTACAAAGGAGGAGCCTGATGCTCAGCTAGAAAAAGTGACTTGTGCAAGATCTTAAAGCTAGTAGTCATGAGAGGTAGAATCTGAACCTAGGTCTTTCGACACCAAATCTAGTTACTATATCCACCATGCCATGCTGCCTCCTAGAGTTGATATTTTGAATTAACTGCTGGTTGTCATTTATCACTTTCTGTTAAAAATAGGATTTATAAACAAATTCCACTGCTAATGAGGTCTTACTATGATTATTAGAAATTTTATTCCAACAAGTCTTTTGGTCTGAATCACCCCAGTTAAGCCATCTTGGCACCTGTGCAGACACTGTTTTGGTCTATGACTTACCTCTGATTCTTTGACCAACTTTCAAGGACCTTGGTAATTCAGTGGCAAATAAGCTTACTCACCTCTCTTTAAATTAGCTTCATTTACTGAAGGGAAGTTCCTAAAGTCTACTCTGACCCTGTCACTGAATGCCAGAACATTTCATGAAAGGATGACTGATGAGCCATTCACAACTGCCAGCGATATGTATTTCCTTTCCCAGGGTCAGAGAGCCCCAGAGGGCGATCAGGGACATATGTGCCCAGCAGCCCATCAAGCAACCTGGGCTTTTTGCATTTTCCTGATGGTTAAAAGTTAGGCAGAAGTAGTCTGCCTCTGTTGGAAACCCTGCCTAATTGCCTGGCATTCTGGGAATTGTCCAGCTTGTTTGGGAAAGATAGGCCAACCATTTGTCTTGCTTTCAGGATGCTGAGTATACAATACAATTTATGTTTAAAACCAGCTAGCTCAGTTGGGTAAAGGAAAAGCACAACACCGGAACTGAAGAATCTCAGCATTGAAAAGGGTCTTCTGGGTTCAAAGGAACATAGATTGAAAGATAGAAGGGACTGTCACCATCATCTGTTCCAACTCTTCAATTTATAGTGGAGTAAGCTAAGGCCCAGAGGGTGGAGTGATTTGCCCAAGGTCACACAGCTACTAAGTGTCTCAACTTGTATTTGAATCCAGATCCTCTAATTCCAAATTGAGCACTCTATTTCAGCCTCTACCCCAGTCAGGGATCCCCTCTATGTCATCCCCCAAAAGGAGGCATACAATTTCTGCTGGAATGCTTCCAGCAAAGGGAAATTCACTACTTCATGATACCAGCCCCTCCATTTTTGGTTATCTCCTCTTGTTTAAAAAAAAAATTGTTTCTTGTTGTTGGCAGTTAGTCATTTCAGTCTTGTCTGATTCTTTATGACCCCATTTGGCATTTTCTTGGCAAAGATACTGGAGTTTTTTGCCATTTTCTTCCAGCTTATTTTATGGATGAGGAAACTGAGACAAACAAGGTGAAGTGGCTTGCCCAGGGTCACACAGCAAGGAAATGTGTGAGGTCAGATTTGAACTCCAGGCCCAACATTTTATCTATTGCGGCACCACCTAGCTGCCCCCTTGTTTCTCATACTGAAGCAAAATCTGCCTCCCTTTAATTCTTCACTGATTCCAGTTCTAATTTTGTTGTATGAAGTCCAGCAGAGTGGGTATTTTGAGACAATAGGCTGGAGTCTCTAGCATTTGTGATCTGTCCCACACAAGAAAGTGCTTCATTACATGATGCCTTCTCTAACTATTTTTTTCTTTAACATTTTTATTTAAAGTTGTGAGTTCCAAATTCTATCTCTCTCCTTTCCTCCCCTCCCTACTTCCTGAGACAGTAAGCAATCAAATATAGGTTATACATGTGCAATTATGCAAAACATTTCCATATTTGTCATTTTCAATGAGAAGGCTTGAATAAAAGGGAAAAAATCAAAGAAAGAAAGTTAAAAATAGCATGCTTCAGCCTGTATTCAATCAATATCAGTTCTTTCTCTGGAGGCAGATAGTATGCTTCATCATTAGTCCTTTGAGATTGTCTTGAATCATTGTATTGCTGAGAATAGCTAAGTCATTCACAATTCTTCTTTGAATAATATTGCTGTTACTATGTACAACATTCTCCTGGTTCTGTTCACTTCACTATGCACCAGTTCGTATAAGTCTTTCCAGGTTTTTCCAAAATCATGTTGTTTGTCATTTCTTACAGCACAACAATATTCCATTTTTAATGAGGACATGTCACGTCCCTCATTTTATAGCTGAAGAACCAAAGATCCAGTGGGGTGGTCAGGCAGAAAGTGTCTGAGTTAGAATTTGAACCCAGGAGGAGAGGATTCTGGGAAGATGGTGGAGTAGGTTAGAAAATTCCAAGCTCTCAAAATTTTCCCCCACAAAAGAGTTGAAATAGCACCTTAGGGCAAACAAAGTGGGGTGGAGACAAAGAAGAATAGGGGCACAACCAGGATCTTCCAGGGACAGTGTGAGAATATCTGAAGAACCCCAGGACTGGGTTTGGTTCAGGCAAGGAGTAAACACCTCCAGGCTAGGTTCCATTTCAACAAGAGGCAAGCCCTGGGCTTATTGGTTTGAGAGGCTGCCTCAGCCCCAGGCACTGGAACTTTTTACCCCAGGATAGTGAGCGGAGTCGTGCATTTGAGCCCAAGAAGATTGTGGGAAGCTCTCCTGAAGAGGAACACCAGACCCAGCTGTGCTCCGAAGAGCAGTGGCGGCAGAAGGAACTAGCACATGCCCAGTGAGTACAGAAGCAGTGAGGCAGAAAGCCCCTGGCTGTGGGCACTTACAGGAAGTTAGAGGTTTGGCTTTGGTTCCAGGCTAGAGGGAACTGAAGATCTAGAGCAAGAGGCACCATTTTCCATATCCCAGGGCTAGAAGTGATTATAAAAATCAAGTTATTATATTACCACCAAAAATGCATAGGCAAAGGAGAAAGAATCCAGCCATAGAAACCTATTACAGGAATAGAGATGACTGGGGTTCATCTTCAGAGGAGGACACTGAAGTAAAGAAATCCCCAAAGTGCAACGTTAAAGGTCACTTGTCCAAAAAGAATTTATAGACGATCTTAAAAAAGACTTTAAAAATCAAATGACAGAGATGGAAGAAAAACTAAAAAAATAAAAATAAAAATAACCCAAGAAAAACAAGATTATATGAAAGGAAAATCAACCAATTAGAAAAGGAGATCCAGAATCTCAAGGAGGAAAATGATACCTTGAAAATTAGAATTGGGCAAAGTGAAGCTACTGAAATTATAAGAGATCAAGAAATAATTAAACAAAGCATGAACAATGAAAAAATAGAAGAGAAAGTGAAACATCTTATAAGAAAAACAACAGATTTGGAGAATAGATCAAGAAAAGAAAATATAAAAGTAATTGGAGTAACTGAAAGTTACGATCAAAAAAAGAATCTAGATACAATAATATAAGAAATAATTAAAGAAAATTGTCCTGAAGGATTAGAGCAAGGCAGGGAAGTATAAATAGAAAAAAATCCATCGAACACCTCTTAAAAGAGATCGTATGAGAAAAACTCATAGAAATATCATCATCAAATTCCAAAATCCCCAGATCAAGGATAAAATATTAAAAGCATCAAGATTAAAACAATTTCAATCTGATGGTGCCACAATTAGAGTTACACAAGACCTAGCAGCAGAAACATTAAAGGACCGCAGGTCTTGGAACATAATATATGGAAGAGCAAAAGACTTGGGGCTCTAACCAAAAATATCATACCCTTCAAATTTTGGTATTATCTTGAATGAAAAAAAAATGGACATTTGACAAACCCCTAGACTTTCAAGACTTTGTTAAAAAAATCCTCAACTTAATAGAAGATTTGACATATAAGAACTAAGAGACACATAAGGTACATACCAAAGACTGACTATAAGGGATTTACAAGAACAGACTGCTTACCTTTTATATAACATAAAATGTAAAATCTATGTCTAACGTTCTTATTAATAATTGTTGAGCGTATAAGAAAGAGGGGGAGAAGCCTGAGTATGATATGAATTTAAAAAGTAAAACCATTTAGAAACAGCTAAAAAGAGTATTTTATACAAGAGAGGTGCAAGAAGAAGAAAG
>JAQQSZ010008188.1:0-13111 GCA_028646595.1 Phalanger gymnotis | reverse complement strand
CCCAGAGACCATCCAGGCTGTCCTGGGCTGGGGCCCTGCTTCCCTCTGCCACTTTGTGGGTTCTGCAGCTCTAGAATTGGTTCAGAGCCATTGTTTTATAGGTTTTTGGAGGGACTTGGTGGGGAGCTCACGCCAGTCACTCAAAGGAAAATTTATTGATAGAGGTAATAATGATCAATAGTGGTAGGATTACATGATCTAGCATATGCTACAGCGAGTATGCTAGGGGTATGCTAGAGCAAGCTTGAACCGTCAAGACTGTTAAATTTTCAGTGTAGTTACATCTTTCAGTGTGAGCACTCCCTCCTTAGAAATCAGCAAACTAAAAATCAGGACTTGATTTATTGTTCTCTTGATTATTTAGAGTAGGCTTACGAAAGTGATGGGAGAAAATGTTAATATTGTAGATTGAGGAAACAGTTGTTAAATATTTATCAGCACACCAATGTCTAATATTCTTGGAAAGCGTATCCCATGGGGTATTAAATATAAATGTGTATACTTTGACTAACTGTATACCACACCAAAACATCTGGGTGTAAAGTGAAAAACCTAAGTCAGTAATTTGGATGTTCTGTCTCCACAAATCAGAATTTCTATTGGAATCTGAAACTCCACCTATTCCTGAGAAGTGACTGTCACATGCTCTGTTACAGCCACCCTGGGCATGCTACTTCCCTTGGTTCTGAGGCCCTCTTCTGCCTTCTTGTCTCTGCTCACATAACCCCAGATTTACAACATGCTAGTTTACCTTCATTGGCTAAAACTGTTCCAGAGCTTCCCTGCCAAACTCCAAAGATACACAAAGATATCTCTGGTTCCCTCTGCTAATAGTTGCTGAACAGCTGATTTCTGCTTGATATAAAAGAGAATCTGCTAAAAATCTTGGCTGTGAAAAAGGTAGAATGGGGTGTCTCAGGAAGTGATGAGTTATCTGGAATTGGAAGCCTTCAAAAAGGCAATTTGGCTTAGAGGAAAGAAGGCAGAACTTTGAATCAAACAGACCTGATTTCAAAACTTGCCTTAGACATTTACTAGCTCTGGGTCCCTCACTTAGTAACTCAGCTTCTATTAGCTTCAGCTTACTTATCTGTAAGTTGGAAATAAGAGTAGCACATACCTTTCTGATTTGTTATCTCAAATGATATGGTAAAATATGTTACTTTGCAAAGCTCGAAGTGCTATGTAAACATCAATCATGAATATTTTTAATTGTAGGAAACAGGACCACATGTTAGGGAAGTGATACAGGGAATCTTGGCTTAAAAGTATGTTGTACATACTTTTTGCAGGGAGAGAGTAAGGTGGGGAAGTTGTACAGGGAATTTTGATTCAGGTAGGTGTTAGACTAGATGACCTCTGAGGTCCCTTCCGACTTTGAAATTGTATAAAAGTGACCCATTCCCTTAAAATTCTCATAACTGTAAGTACTTATTACATTGTCACATAACATAACTATGTGTATATGTTTTAGTCTCCCTGATGGATTATAAAGTTTTTGAGGACAAGCTCTGTGTCTATTTCACCATATATTCTTAAAACCTAGTACAGTAGCTTGTACACAGTAGGTACTTAATATTTATTTAATTTTATTGAATAATCCATAATACAAAATCTTTCCTATTCTGATTTTATTGGGGGTCCAGTTTAGTGTGAATTAGTTAAAAGCTTGAATTATGGAATTTAAATTAACAGACATGTATCAAGTGGCTAAGTGTGTCAGGTACACACTGCTTTGTGCTACAAAGACAAAAATAAAGCAGTTTTACCCCAAAAAGGAGCTCCCATTATTGGGAGAGAGAATAAGACTTATGTATTTTGCGCATATATTAAGTATATACAATCAATAAAAGAAAATGTTTGTGGAAGGATTCAGGCATCGAGAAGGGGGTGAGGAAAGGATAGATGGAGAAGACATTGCTTGAGGAGAGCTGTGAATAAAACAAGGGATTTCAAAGTGGGGAGGCATCCTAGGCTGGGAGAAAGGGCATTGCATAGGTTTGGAAATGGAAGATGAGTGCTGGAGGTGAGGAGCAACAAGAATGATGTGTAGTGTAGAAAGGGGAATAATTTACAATAAAAACAGAAAGACAGATAAGGGCCAAGTATTGCTGGGCTTTAAATGAAATAGAGGAGCTTATATTTGATTCTAAAGTCAACAAGGAGTCACTAGAGTTTATTAAGTCCAGGAATAATATGTCACACCTAAAATTTAGGTAAACTGCTTTGGCAATGATGTGGAGGATGGACAAAGAGGAGATTGGAGATACTTCTAGGCATATACACCTACTACTTAAGAAGTGGTTCCAAGAAGATGAACTGTGTAGGGCCTACTTTAATGAGGAGATAAAAGGTACTTCTAATTAAGAATCACTGTAATGGTGCCTTTTAGATAATTCATAAAATTAAATATTTTAAAAGTTGGTCCCTTAAGTTGGCTAAACATATCCCTTGCAATACTGCTCTGCTATTCAATTTCCCAGAAAACCTTTTCTTCAAATAGGCAAATAGCACAAATCCACTTAAATCCTAAAATGTGAACACTAAATGGCTTATAATTTTTTAACTTAACTAGAAAAACTACAGATATTATTTGTATTAGGATATTTACTGATGCTTTGAAACCTATTAAATAAGTTATATACCTGAACATTGCACTGGGCTAATTTTATGACACTGAAAATTTTCGTGAGCATTTTTTATTACAAGTAACTCTTTTACCATGCAATTCTACCAAGGAGATGAATGTCATTGCATTAACTCTGTCTTGTGATTTGATTTACCACCAGATGCTCCATTTAGAACTTTATTCTACTCTAGATTCAGCAAATCTTTCAGTGTTTACAATGTGCAAGATATTTTGGTAGGTACTGATAACACAAAGAAAGCAAAACAGTCCTACCCTCCAAGAGCTCTAACATCGACCAAATATATGAAAACTCACATAAAAGAAAAACACAAACAAGTAAGCGTAAGCACAAATAAAGCAACGACATTGTATTTATTATATATTGAAGGTGTATGGGATACTTGCATAAAAATAGAAATGAGAGATGGAAATGTATTTCTTTCTCCTGAAGAAAAATATGTAGGTGAACAAATCGAAACTAAGGTCATTATAGCACTAAAAATGCAATGGTCATATAGATAATACAAGCCTACCCAAGATTTTTGACTGGACAACAATGAGTACATATTCTGCCATGGTAGCAGACTTGTAATGGTGACATGTGATACCTGCAATGTACAAGAAACCAGTTTTCCTCTGGATTTAGTTTCTCAAGCTGTAAAAGAGGTTCTGACGAAATCTGATGATAATCAACTATATCAATACTTTTAACCTATCAAAGAAAAATGCTGTAGACTCTGAGAGAATTTCTGAGTCACTAGAAGCAGAGGTTTTGATGCTAGACCCAAAAATGAAGAAAAGTAAAGATGGGGAAAAAAATCTTTGTCATTTCTGAGTGGTTTGAGAAAATGTGCTAATGCCAACAAAATTATGAATTCTCAACCATAGTTAGGCACATAAACAAACTGAAACATCTCTATATCCTAACTATAAGTACTAACCGTATTCTGCAGCAGCTTTGAGCAAGGCTTCAGCATGAGTAGAACCAAATGCATTGCGAACAAATCTTCTCCGTCTACGCAGGTCATCTTCCCAGTAATCTAAGCGCCAGAAATCATGCAGTTGGCTAGAAGGTAGAAATGAAATCCCACAACATATTAAACATGATATTTATAAGAAATGAATAGCTTGAAAAAATATTTTCTCAAAATTTAGGTTTCTGTATTTCTTTTTCATTAGCCAAATTTGAGAAATTTACAATTATGTCATATAAACATTTGTGTGCAATTTTTTTTTCAAAACTTACATAACATATTTTATTCTATTTTGGTATTAAAGCATTCAACTCTGTCTTCAAAATGTACGTCTACTACTAAAAACATAATCAGTGTGGTGAGGCCAATAACAAATGCAGCATCAAATTACAAGTATTAATGGCACAACCTGTTTTGTTTTATAGTGTTTTAACAAGGCTTGTAAATCATAGGCTAGACCTCGGTGCAAATAGTTTGCAACTTAATGACTATGGTCCCTGAGTAGACTGAACTTAGAAGTATAAAATATTGCCCACTTGAATTTCTTGGAGCTATGATTAAAATAATGTGCTGAAATATTCATTGAAATAATTCCCCACTGCCCCTAGCAACCTGAAAAAGCGCAATTTTATTCATTATTAATAATACTGAATTAGCACTCCACAAAAATTCCAGCATGTGGTAATTGTCTTGGTAAATTATTATTCTAACACTAACAGAGTCTTTGGATGATTTTATAGCTTCCAGCTAATACAAACCATTAACAACCATGACCATCATCAGGTTACAATGCCTTTTAACATTCAAAGCCAATATTAAAGGGCCATGAAATACTCCAAAAACTATAATCAATCTACATCCAATTGAACACCTGAGTCAGTATTATCATTTTGATCTTCAAATCAATATAAAGAACCACTTTCCTAAAAGCCAAGACTTAGAAATATCTTCTTGTTTCATTTTCTGAATATTTATATTCTCACTTTATTTCTGTGCTTTGTTAATATTGGTTTCAAGAAAGCACACTAAACTTCTAGTCAGTCAATCAATAAATATTAAGTGCCTTCTATGTCCCAAGCACTGTGCTAAAAACCACGTGATATATTTTGTTCTGAATGATTTTGGGCTTTGGGAGTTGTTTATAAAATTTATGCAGAAAGCATATGATTTTGATAAGTCTGGGGAAAAACACATAGTTCTTTGTTTTATGTGAACAATAATTAGGGATATATGAGTTTAAACAAAAATAAACCAATATCTCAGAAATATTATGATTTTAGTTTATGAAAACTTTATATCATTTGAAGATAAATTTTAAAATAATAAAAGACTGCAAAAATAACAAAATGACTTCATAAGTATAAGGATTTGACATACAAGCAGTATATTAAGTTTAAATAGTAATAGAATCAGCTATTTTTAGAGCTTTCAAGGGAATTTACAGAGTCATTCTAATTTACTTGTTACATATGAATTTTAGCTTTAAAATATTTTCTTTTTTTACTATGTGATTTATGTTTCCTTCCACAAATGACTAAATATAAACAGCAATTCTGTCATTATTCTTTAAGTAGGATCAATTCTCCCAAATACAAAAAAAGAGGGACATTCTTGAGTACATTAAATTGGCTATAATGATATCAATGGGATTTATAAACATTTTTGGTGAAATTACATGATAATGAAGTAGTTACATCTCCTAAAAGGGGGTCCTAAGTAGGCATATTTACATATAATAATCTATCTTATAGCGGATAGTGTTATAGCAGTGTTCTGATCAAGAGATGTGCATATGTATACATGTTTTTATATATAAACAGTTGAGCTTAAAAAAAAAACCACTTGTTTTGTTATCTTCAAAGGGATCACCCTATATGGTGATGGCATGATCTGTCTGTTATATTTGATATTCTTTTGTCTGTAGCTTTTGTCAAACTATTCTTTCTTGGTTCAGTTTTTACCTATCTAATAGCTTCTTCTTATTTGCTGGTTCACTGTCCACATTTTGCCCCCTAACTCTGGGTGTGTCCTTCGAGGTTCTGTCCTGAGTTTGTCTTCTTCCACTCTTCCTCGGTAATTGCATCAGCTCCCATGGCTTTAAGTATGACCTCTACAAAGTCCAACATCATCAACTGTCTATTGAACATTTCAAACTATCCACCTAGGAGATATTTCAAGGTAGAAAAGGAGAGAAGCAAAGTTATATGGGGGATATAAAAATTGTGATACCTATGTGACATGGAGTAGGACACTAATAAGGTGCCCAACAACTAGGAAATGGCTGAACAAATCATGGCATATGAATATAATGAAACACTGTAGTGCTATAAGAAATGATGAAAAAAGTAGTTTGTATGAAATGAAGTGAGAACCAGGAGAACAAATTATACTATTAAAGCACTGTGGAAAGAACAATTAATGAAAGACTTAAGAACACTGATCAATGCAGTGAGCAGCCATGATCCTGGAGGATCAGAGACACAGAACGCTACCCCTTCCTGACAGAGAGGTGAGAAGAGTAAATCTGTAGAATGAGACATTTTTGGATATGTTCAATATGCAAATCTGTTTTTCCTAACTAAATATATTTGGTTTTTCTTCTCTTTTTTTTCCCCCTTTGGGGTATGGCAGGGAGAAGAGGAAGGAGAAAAAAAAATAAATGTGTGATAATTGAAAAAAAAATTTAATTAAAAAAAATTCATCAGATAATAGTAGATTCCCAAGTGGAGATTAGAACAGAGAATAAATTTAGATATATAGATATGAGAGCCATTTGTATAAAGATGATAATTAAATCAATGGTGTGGATGTCATCAAGTGAGAGGGTATAGAGAACAAAAGTGGATTTAGGACAGAGCTCTGGGGTACACCCATACTTAGTGGTCATGATATGGATGATCGATTAACAAAGGAGACTGAGGAAGCAGTGAGAAGCAGGTAGAGAACCAAGATAAAGCAGAAAACCCAGATCAGAGAAAGTATTCAGGAGGCGACTGTGATCAACAGTATAAAAATGCTGCAGAGAAGTCGTGAAAGGTAAGGTTTAAAAGAAAAAAGCCATTTGATGGGACGATAAAAAAAAAGTCACAGGTAATTTTAGAGAAAGCAGTTTCAGTTGAGTGATGACGCCAAACTGCAAAATCATAAGAAGTGAATGAGAGGAAGAAAATGGAAGCAAGGGACACAGATAGCTCTTCCTAGGAATTTAGCTCTGAAACAGAGGAGATATGTCATGATATACTGAGGGTACAATAGAGTCTAGTGACTGGATTTTGTTTTTGTTTTTTTTTTGGTTGCTGTTATAGTCAGTTTGTTTTTCAAAGATGGGGTGGGGCAGGTGTACGTTTGCTGACAGTAGGGTACTAATAAACAGAAACTAAAGATTAGGGAGAAAGAGGGAATGATATTGGGGCAGTTTGCTGGAGAGAATGGGATCAAGGTTTTATGTAGAGGAGGCTGGCTTTGGAGAGAAGAATCACCTCTTCACCAGAGACTGAAGAAATTAAGGAGAGAATGAGGAATGATGTCAAGATGTAAAGAAGTCAGATACACAGCAAAGAAGGGGAAAAGATAAAAGACTAAATTTCAGTTAAGTGGGAGGAGTGGGTAGCTGGTGTGGAAGGCTTGAGGACGGAAGAGAAAGATCAGTAAGAACACCCTTAATAGGTAGTTGGAAAGAAAACCAACTAGAGAAGAATCAAAAGGGAAGAAAAATTAAGTCTCTTGATGAGGGTGAAAGAGGAGAGTGTGAAAGCTGGCTTGAAGCTTAACATCAAAAAAACTAATATCTTGGCAACTGGTCCCATCACTTCCTGGCAAAAAGAGGGAGAAGAAATGAAAGTAATGTCAAATGTTATATTCTTGAGCTCAAAGATCCCTGCTGATGGTGACTGTAGCAATGAAATTAAAAGACACTTGTTTCTTGGAAGGAAAGCTATGGCAAAGCTGGACAGCATACTAAAAAGCAGAGACATCAACTTTCTGACAAAGGTCCATACAATCAAAGCCATGGTTTTTCCAGCAGCGATGTAAGGCTGTGAGAGTTGGATTATAAGGAAAGCTGAGCACCACAGAATCAATGCTTTTACGTTGTGGTGCTGGATGAGAATTTTGAGTCTTCTGGACAGCAAGGAGATCAAATCAGTTAATTCTTTTTTTTTTTTTGAGGGGGGAAGGCAGGGCAATTGGGGTTAAGTGACTTGCCCAGGGTCACACAGCTAGTAAATCTGTCAAGTGTCTTTGGTCATATTTGAACTCAGATCCTCCTGAATCCAGGTCTGGTGCTCTACTCACTGTGCTTAGTTGCCCCTAAGTCAGTTAATTCTTAAAGAAATTAATTCAGGCTATTCACTGGAAGGTCAAATACTAAAACTGAGGCTTAAATACTTTGGCAATATAATGAAAATATGGGAATAACTGGAAAATACCCTGAGGCTGGGAAAGACTGAAGGCAAAAGGAGAAGGGGATGGCAGAGGATGAGATGGATAGAGAGTATCATGGAAACAATGAACATGAACTTGGACAGACTGAAAGATAGCGCAGGGTAGAAGGGCCTGGAGTGCTATGATCCCTGGGTTCACGGAGAATCAGACATGACTGAACGAATGAACAACAACAACAATAACAACAACGAGGACTGCCTTACTTGAACAAAGGCCCGCATGAAATTAGATAACATAAATCTGAAGGGGGCAGAGTTGGCTCGGATGAACTAAATGTATAGGTTACACTCATATTATGTTTCCTTCCTCTGAAGTGCAATCCTAATACTTCATCATAGCATGAGATGAACTGGAATTTTTTTTTGGGGGGGGGAATTAGATGATGTACCTGACCTCTGCATTTTATTTATTTAAACATATTTCCACATTGGTCATGTTGTGAAAGAAGAATCAGAACAAAAGGGAACCAATATGAGAAAAGGGGAAAAAAAGAAGAAAGAAAAGAAAGAAAGTAACTTTGATCTGCATTCAGATTCCAGACTTCTTTCTCTGGATGTGGACAGCATTTTCTGTCATGAGTCTTTTGGAATTGTCTTGAATCACTGTATTGCTGAGAAGAGCTAAGTCTACCAAAGTTGGTCATCTCTCAATGTTGCTATTACTATGCGCAATGTTCTCCTAGTTCTGCTCACTTCACTCAGCATCAGTTCATGTTAAGTATTCCCAGGTTATTATGAAGTCCGTATCTTCCCCATTTCTTATAGCACAATAGCATTCCATTACATTCATATACCACAACTTGTTCAGCCACTCCATAATTGATGGGCATCCCCTCAATTTCCAATTCTTTGCCACCACAAAAAGAGCTGCTATAAATATTGCTGTACATGTGGGTCCTTTTCCTTTATGATCTCTTTGGGATACAGACCTAGTAGTATTGCTGGATCAAAGAGTATGCACAGTTTTATAACTCTTTGGGTATAGTTCCAAAATGCTCTCCAGAATGGTTGGATCAGTTCACAAATCTGCCAACAAATGCATCGGTGTTCTAATTTTCCCACATCTTCTCCAACATTGATCATTTTCCTTTTTTGTTATATTAGCCAATCTGAAACATGTGAGGTGGTACCTCAGAGCTGTTTGAACTTTCATTTCTCTAATCAATAGTGATTGAGAGCATTTTTTCATATGACTTTAGATAGCTTTAATTTCTTTATCTGAAAACTGCCTGTTCATATCCTTTGACCACTTGTCAATCGGAAAACGGCTTGTATTGTTATAAATTTGACCCAGTTCTCTATAAATTTTAGAAATTGAACTGGAATTCTTAGATGAATATAGGTTCTTCCAACTCCTACCAAA
The DNA here is from genome assembly GCA_028646595.1 of Phalanger gymnotis. Lineage (NCBI taxonomy): Eukaryota > Metazoa > Chordata > Mammalia > Diprotodontia > Phalangeridae > Phalanger > Phalanger gymnotis. The sequence goes on along the minus strand of JAQQSZ010008188.1, from coordinate 3,703 downwards.
TTGAAGAAGAGCCAAGTGTAGTTTCAGACTGTGTCTAAAATCCAAGGACCAATGGCCACTAAGCAATACAATTTCCTAGCTACTGCAACTCAATTGTCTATTAAACCTTGTAAGACTAGTAATATTACACTGGGAGATAGTGTACACATATTTATGGAATCCACAGATCCTGAAATGAATGCTAAATTTACTAACAAAATCTTTGAATCAGTCAGTTGTGTGGGGGAGGAGATGGAAGGGAAATGACTGGATAAAGAACTAAGTAACACAGTACAGCACTACTCCCCTGGATTCAAATTCTTTTCAAGTTTTTAATTTTTTTTCTAATTTTTTTAAATTTCCAATTTTTGAATTTGGTTAATGAGCACTTAATAAGGAGAATTTAACTTTTCAGGAACTAGTTCATATGTTGAAGGACACTAAAACTTGCTTTTCTATTTTAGACACGAGGTCAGCATCTGTGAAGGTTACCCTGTTCATTCTTTCTACTTAGTACTGCAAGAGAAATAATAAATCGTAAATCAACGCCAAAAAGGACAACTAGTAAGTCCCATGTATCTAGCAGTTGACATTTTAGAAAGTACTTTTCCCCACTGCAGTAGAATGAGGTGACAGTGGTAGCATTACAACTCTGATTTTGTCATTTGTAAGTTTAGTCTCAGAAAAGTAAAGTGACCTGCTCACACCCACCAAGCTCAGATTCAATTCCAGCTCTTCCGACTCCTAGCCTCAAAATGCTAAGTGTGAGGAAAAAGCAAAGCAAAATTCCAACTGATGAGGGAGCTATGAGTCCACTATTATTTTTTACATCCAAAACCTATATAGATATTCATCTTCCATTTTCTGTCAATGGAATCAGTAGTTATCTATGCACAAAATCTAAGTGTTACTTTTATTTTTTTCTCTCTCCTTTATCTCTAATATCTAACCAGCTACAAATCCTGTCAATTTTCCTTCTGCTTTATTTATCTTTCCTCTTCCCATTGCCATAATCCTGATGATTACTCATCTGGTCTATTGCAATAGCCTCTACATTCAATGTCATGTCCAAAACCCTCACCATTGTCCCCTTCAAACAATATTAGCTTAATTGATTTGATAAAAAGGAGAAATTGGTTGCTGAAGGTTGCAGCTAGATGATACAGTGGATAGAGTCCTGGACCTGGAGTCAGAACAGCTTAGTTCAAATCTAACCTCAGATACTTACCAGCAGTATGATCCTGGGCAAGTCACTTAATCGTTTGCCTCAGTTTCCTCATCTGTAAAATGTAGACAATAATTACACCTAACTCCCAAGAATGTTGTGAGGATCAAATGAGATAATAATTATAAAGTACCCGGCACATAGTAAGCACTATATAAATGTTAGCTATTATCAGAAATGATCGAACTTTGGGAGGAAGTGACTGCTCTCTCTTGGAATTTTTGATAAAAAAGAAAGTCATATGTAAAGCTGACAGACATTCCAGATTGTGGAAGAGAAGAGTTCTGAAGTTCTGAGAACCGATGAGTGTGATCATATGGCCTAAGAATTGAGAAGCTCTAAAGAATGAAATTTTAATGATAAAATATAAACTATTATTCTATTATATAGACACCGACTGGTAAGAGTTGCAAAAGGCCTTAGGAGTTATGCAGTTCAATGTTTATCTGAATAAGAATGACCTTTACAAAATATCCAGTGACTAGTCATCTAACCCTTGCTCGAAGGCCTCCAGTGATGGATAACCTATTATTGTTTAATGCTGTACATTCCAATTTTGAACAGTACAAAATCTTAGTAAATGTTTCCTTAATTTTTTTTGGCTTGTTGAGGTGGGAGAAGTGTTCCTAGTTCCTAACTGCTTTGATCAATAGGCTTAGAATTTAGAAAATTGCAGAAAGTAATGTGATAATATGATTATAACATTAATAAAAAAATATACAAAACTTCATAGTATCTGTGAGAAATACAACAAAGAGGAGAGGTTTTACTTATATTTTATAGGTAAATTGATAATAATAATAATAAAAATGATAATAATTCGCACTTATGTAGTACTTTAAGTTTTGTAAAACACTTTAAAATATTATCTCATTTTATTCTCACAACAAACCTGAGGGATAGGTACTTATTATCTCCATTTTACAGACGAGAAAATTGACAGACAGAGGTTAAATGAAATACCCTGGGTCACACAGCTAGAAAGTGTTTTCCAAATTTGAATTCAGTTATTCTTGACTACAGGTCCAGCATTCTGCCTACCACATCAACTAAGTTAATGTTGTTATCCAGTTGTTTTCAGTCTTGTTCAACTCTCTGTGACCCTATTTGGGGTTTTCTTGGCAAAGATACTGCAGTGGTTTGCCATTTCCTTCTCCAGCTCATTGTATAGATAAGGAAACTGGCAGACAGAGGTTAAATGCCTTACTTGGCGTCACACAGCTAGTAACTATCTGAGGTCAGATTTGAACTCAAGTCTTCCTGACTCCAGGCTCGGTACTTTATCCATTGTGCCACCCAGTTACCCCTACTACACCACCTATCTGCCTCTATTTTAATGATCCATAAGTCCAAAAATATATATATTTTCTGATTTTAATTTTAAAAATTTGTTTCAAGACTCCATAAGGAGCATAATTATCAAGGTTCCAAGTTACTTTAAGTGAGATTTTTCACCAAATTTAAAATTATACAATGTATAATAGTCATTTTTACTTTTACTTATATCAGCAATGGATAAAATTTAACCATTAAATAAGTAATTATTTGTATTTTCAATACAATGTTAGTTATGTTTCATGGATAAAATATGTAATTAAAGTCTGGCTCATAATAAATTGTTAAATTCTATATGGCAAATGTTGACTTCAAAGCTCTTCTTAATTTGCTATAAGTTAGAAAAATGTTTTAATAAAGAAGTTAAAGAAATGCTCATTAATTGAACATCTGGTAATCTTATAATGCAGAACTCATCACAAGTATCTGCAAAAAAGATCACCATGAAAATAATTCCTGCTAATGAAGCAAAACGAATGGCTGAAAATGAAGATATAGAGATGTTTTATAAAAAAATTACATGATACTCTAAATTAAATCAACATATACTCTTATACTTGGTGAATTAACTGCAAAGGTGGGGAAGAGGGTAAAAAAAAAAGGTGGATAAGGAAAGAGAGGTATATAAGAAAACATGGTTCAGGAAGAAAAACTGAGAAAGCCTCGTGCCTTTACATCATGAATCCCTCCTTTGTTAAATAATAAGCACTGAAAATAAAAGGTACTGAATAGCATAACAAAACTAACACATGGGAAAAGTCTCATTATTTTTTTTATTTTTATTTTTTTAAATTTTTTTTATTTAATATACTTAGTTTTCAGCATTGATTTTCACAAGAGTTTGAATTACAACTTTTCTCCCCATTTCTACCCTCCCCCACACTCCAAGATGGCATATATTCTGGTTGCCCTGTTCCCCAGTCTGCCCTCCCTTCTGTCATCCCACTCCCCTCCCATCCCCTTTACCCTTCCTTTGTTGTAGGGCAAGATAAATTTCTATGCCCCATTGCCTGTGTATCTTATTTTCTAGTTGCACGCAAAAACTTTTTTTTCTGTTTTTGAACATCTGTTTTTAAAACTTTGAGTTCCAAATTCTCTCCCCTTTTCCCTTCCTACCCACCCTCCCTAAGAAGGCAAGCAATTCAACATGGGCCACATGCGTAT
>JAQQSZ010008187.1:0-13112 GCA_028646595.1 Phalanger gymnotis | reverse complement strand
ATGGGGGTGAATGGATGATACTGTTCTGTCTACTTGTGTTGAATTATCCTGGCTGTATTGTTTTTATTATTATGGTGTTATTGACACCCCTTTCGTACATAATGGGTACAAAGATCTAGGGGTGGAAATTGAATTGTTAACAAGTATTTTGGGAATGATTGATTTCAAGAGATTATTTTGCTGGGACCTAGGGGAGGGTCATGTTTGTATTGTAAACAAATATTTGAGATATTCTCTATATAATGTCACTGAATGATATGTTTTGCTTTATTGTGAATGATGTGTTTTAATTTCCTTCGTAATTGGGTCAATGTATGTTCTAGGATACAGGCTTGAGAACACCAGAGGCTTGGCTGCAGTATATGCAGTTATATGCTTGCAGTATTTTCTCCTTGACCTGATAATTCTGGAATTTGGCTACAATACTTCTTGCTGTTTTCAATTTGAGATCCGTGAGTAGATTCTTTCAATGACTATTTTACCCTTTGGTTCTAGTGCCTCGGGACTATTTTCATTGATGATTTCTTGGAAGATACTGTCCAGGGTCTTTTTCTTTTTTTTAACATGTCTTTCAGGTAAAACAATAATTCTTAAATTATCTCTCCTGGAACTGTCAGAAACGGGGTTCAGTCACTCCCTTAAGAAACAGAACTTAAACTGAATTGAGTGAAGGAAGTGTTTATTTACAATTCTTGCAATGATTTGGGTGCATGATACACCTAAAGGGACATACACACAGTACAGAAGTCAAACTGAGCCTTATATAGAGTTAATCATTCCTGGTCCCTCCCTTCAGAGCTGGGATTGTTCCCAACTCTTCTGGGTTGCAATCTTTCTAGCCACCCACTACACACTACCCCTCAACATGTTCCTCCTCCCAAACATGCGTTGCATGTTCAAATAATGGAAGGATAATCTATGCATGGGTGTGTAAGTTAATATGTATTAGGTGCAGATGCAAAAGAACCTTGCCCCTTGTTTGCACCTTCAGGCTTTGAGGGGTTGTCACTTCCCAGCCTCTAGTTCCTGTTTCAGACAGGATGTACCCTAACCATAAAATGAATAAGGGGAATCCCAAGGTCCTGTTGTTTCCCCCCATAGTGCTATGGAAGCAGAGCAATGAAATTCCTTTCTGACAGATCTATTTTCCAGGTTGGTTGTCTTCCCAATTTCACATTTTCTATTTTTCATGTTTTTTAATTTTCTTTGACTGTTTCTTGATACCTCATAGAGTCATTAGATTCTACTTGTCCAGTTCTGATTTTTAATGCATTGTTTTCTTCAGTTAGCTCTTGTACCTCCTTTTCCATTTGGCCAATTTTACTTTTTAAGGAGTTGTTTTCTTTAGCGAATTTTTTTTCCATTTTGTCGATTGTATTTTTAAAGGAATTGTTCAAATTTTCTTCTACCTCTCTTATTTGACTTTCAAAATCCTTCTTGAGCTCTTCCAAAAAGGCTTTTTGGATTGAGACCAGTTCTTATTCCCCTTTGAGGTTTCAGATGTGGGTACTGTGTCAATGCTGTCCTCTTCTGAATTTTCATTTTGATCTTCCTTGTCACCATAGTAATACTCTATGGTCATTGCTTTTCTAAGTTGCTTTTTGTTCCTTGTGATTGCCTTTTTCATGGCTTTGAAAGTGGATCTCTGCTTCTGGGGCACAGGCACCTCCGTCCCATGCTTCTTGTGCTGCCTGGCTGCTGGCTTGGTGTGCTAGGGCCTCTGGTCCTGGAACCTGGAAGCTATATAATGCTGTAGCTTACCTGGTGCTGAGCTGGAACTGGCTGGTGTGTACTGAGGCAAGGTGAGATCCTTTTGTATTGTTACACTGAAGTTTCCAGCTTGAGGTGTGGGGGAGGGGTGGTCTGGCCACTAGAGGTCTCCTCCTCTTGAAGGGCTGCACTCTAGAGCACAGTTAGGCTCAGCTGCTGGGGGATGCCTTTCCAAACTGTTGTCTGCTGATTCCCCTGGCTGAGCAAAGGTCCTGGTGTTGGTGCTTGCTGGCTCCACCTCCTTGGGGCTCAGGATCTCCCACTGGTCCATTGAAGTGGGGCTTGCTGCTGGCTTGCCAGGACACCTCCCATCCTGTAGTGGTTCCTTTCAGCCACAGCAAGAGGGACCTTTCCTGTTAATCCCCCTAGCCTCCTGAGCTAAAAAACTGCTCCACCCTGTCCCTTTGTTGGCTCCACTGTTTCAGGATTTTTCCTGGGGTGGTATTTTCTGGTTATTTTTCCAAATCAGTAAGGGAGAGTGAGAGGAATTTACTGCTTACATGGCCATCTTGGCTCCCAGAAGTGTCTCTTATTTTTCAGATGAGGAAACTTAGGCCCAGAGATTTCAGTGATGTGCCCAAAGATATTTCATTTGATTCTTGCAGCAGCCCTATGGAGTACGGTCTATTATTGTCCCCATTTTACAGATGAAGAAATTGAGGGTAAATTGAAGGTAAAGAGGGAAAGTGATTTGCCCAGGCACATACTGCTGAGTATGTAAGGCATTATTCTAACTCAGGCCTCCTGATGTTAAACCTCACCCTGTGCCACCTAGACCCTTTTTTTAGGTGGGGTAAGGTGTGGATTACATATTCTGAGGGTTGATCAAAATAACATTTATTTTAAAGAAAATATTGAAATTTTGATTTGTAGAATGTAAGCTGGTTTGAAGGTAGGAAATAAACTTTGGAGAAGGCTATACAAGCTTTCACATTTATCACTTGCTATAGCATTCTTTAATTCCAAACCTGTGACACCATTAAACTAGTGTAACAAGGCTGTAATAAACCACCTTTCATGAGGTTGAAGGCAGACCTGTCTCATCCTCAATTCCATGCTGCCATATAATTTATTTCACACAGCATCTGGCCTACTGTTTTATCTTCAGTTAGAAAATAAATGATGATAAAATATTTTAAGACGAAATGTCTCAAAAGGCTCTTTGATTACCTTTCCATACCTTGTAAAGTAAGAGTTGCATTTCTCTCTGCTTCCAGGGATATTGAGATCTCACTCAAGAAGGCAGAGTCAGGATTGTAATACATGAAATTATTGTGTCCATCACTTTCATAGTAAGAATGCAATTCTGAATTTGGGGTTCCCAAAGATCAGGAAAATAGGCCCTAAAAGTTGTGAATAACAGATGGGTTTTATGATAAAGCATGTGATCCAAATACATTCACTTAAGGATGTACTGTTTCCACATAGGCCATTTCTTAAATCCACAGGCAAAGGGGTCCAGCTCTGTCAGTGTGGCAGGAGCTACATAGTGAGGTGTTGGATCCTGGTGCTAGCATTTTATGGTCAGCACTATATTGTTCCCTGTCCTTGTTAATTTTACTAGACTTATAGAATTATCTTTAGGTCTCTCCAAAGAGACAACAAGAGATCCAAGCTCTGTGGAAGCACTACTCTTATATCTTGAAATTTGATGAAGAAATTGACAAGAACCTCCAAACAAAATGAGCATATACCTACCTTGGTACTTTGTGACTTCAATGCAAAAGTGGCACAGGTAAGATAGACCAAAAAAAGTTGAAAAATAGGCTTTAGGATGAAGAAATGTGAAAAGGTCAAATACTTGGAGCCTAGCAAGAGCTCTCAAATTTGTATGTCTTGAATATTCTCTTTGAGAAGAGAGCTGGAGACAGTTAGGTGGCACATAGCTTCAGCCCTGGAGTCAGGAGGACCTGAATTCAAATATGACCTCAGACACTTACGAGGTGTCTGACCCTGGGTAAGTTACTTAACTCTGATTGCCTCCAAGAAAACAAAGAAAGAAAGAAGAGAAAAAAGGAGAGCTGCAAGGAGCTGCTCATGATAAAGATCAAACTATCAGAGAAAAATGAAATTGATTATATCTTAATAGATAGGAAACAATAGATTACTTAGAAGGAGTCACTGCTGAATGAGTTTCTGGGTGCAGTCAGAATATTAGCACAAAGGCCAAAATCATTATCAAATTGGAACATATGATGAAGGTGAGAGGATACTGCTACAACCTGACTTATTAAAATATGCTGCTGACTTGGAAAATGCAAAATGGATAAAAGTATTTATCAAATATTGAACACATTACTTTATTTAGAGAAGTTTAATCATTGTGAAGAAACGTCCACAATGAGGAGGCCAAAACATCCCAGACACTGCTTCAGCCAGCACATACTTGATGACCTTGCAGGGAGAGATCAGGCAATTGAGAGTCATAAAAGTTTAAAATACAAACTAATTTACAACTAATTACTGAGAAATATTATGGAACATTAGAATCACCAATTTAGAGCTGAGTGGGACCTCAGAGGACATCTAGTGCAACTTCCTGTTTTATAGATGAGGAAACGCTGTCCAGAGTGGTCAAGTGATTTCCTTATGGTCATACAGGTAGTCATCCCACTCCAAATCCTGTGCTATTTCCATTGTAACAAAAGGACAAAACTCATTAGATTGTGAATTCCTTGAAGGCAAGGACTGTCTTTTGCCTCTTTTTGTAGCCTCAAGTGCCTAGCAGAGTGCCTGCTATCTAGTAGGTAATTAATAAACGCTGACTAACTTACAAAACTTCGGAAAGCAGTGAAGGTAAAAATAAGTGTCTGGAAAGCTAGGCGTGAGACACAAGATGGAAAATGGAATTGCTTTGCCAGAGTTTCTTTAGCAATCTATTCTTGTCAGTGATGTCATCAGAATCACCACATTTATACTTAAATACTTGACTCAGTAGAGCAAACCGTAGCCTTAAAGGCTCTACTGTAGTAATATGTCTCCTATTTATATATCATATAAGATTCCTTGATATATAGAGATAACTTTAGTGACCCTCATTAATAATATCAGGCAAAGTATAAAATAATACATTTTTCATTCATCCTGTTACACATCTATATCTTCCAGGTGATACTCTGAAGCTGTAAGTCATGAAATGCCACAATCTGTTAAGGATCACAATTTTGCATAACTCAGAGGGTAATGGTGGAAGTCAGAAGGCTAAAGTGTATTACCAGAGATGATTTGTGGGCAAAAACTCATGAAAATATCCAGGAAATTTAGAATTTGAAAAGGAGATATGGTGAGAATGAAGGATAACAGATGGCCAGACCAAATGCTATATGAATACTCTCCAAATGTTAAAGGCCCTTTAGCTAGCTGTGCTGGAATACAAGGACTAGAATTGCAGGTGATGAGAAAGCATGGTGGGTTGTCACCTGCTATAGTGAAGAGAATGTATAGTGTATATGTGTAATCTGAATAGGAGGTATGTTGAGAGCAAAGGATGACAGATAGACCCAATACCATACAGGTACTCTCCAAATGTTAAAGGTGCTCCAGTTGATTGGATGGATACTTTTTGTAAGATTTGTGGGAAGATACGACTAAGACCTGCACAGTCTAGGAAGGCATGGTTGAGTTGTGATCTTCCCTAATGGAGAGAGGGAATTATCAATGAGATCTCAGATCTGTTGAAGTAATGTGGTTAAAACAACAACAACAACAATAATTAGATAGAATCATAGAGTTGAAAGGAACATTAATAGGTCATCTGATGCACCCTCCAGCCTGGATGAAGGATTAGCCCATGACAACTCAGGGCTGACAAATACTGATATTATTCTCAAAAGCTTCTGTTAAAATCCATTCAATAATCTATCCTGTTCATTGTTCTTTACAGTCCTCAATGTCAAGAAAATTCTTTGCTTCATGTAACCTGCCATACATTTCATACTTTCATTGTGTTGACCTTGTTGTGAAAGTAAAAAACTGGTCACTATGCTCCATAGATGTCATCTTCATCTACAAGATGTAGGGGTGAACTAGGTGGTAGAAAACTAAGGTCCCTTCCCTCTCACAGTTAATGCTACCAATAAGTATATTCTTGAATATCACTTATCATTCAATTCATTTATTGCATATCATTTAGATTTCACCTCAGCCTTCAAGTCATTGAACAAATCTCCATTACTTTGACCTTTACCCTTCCTTTTGCCTATTAAGAATTTTTATTGGTCTCCACTGACAGCTTTCTACATTCTTCACATTCCATCTAAATCATAGTATACTGGATGCTGTTGTGGGAGAGTTGATTGTTAAACTTTTAATGTGAGCATTTATACCTCAGAAATCAGCAATCACCACAAATCAGGGTTTGCCTTATTGTTGTGTTGATTGTCTAGACTTGAGAAAATGTGAATAATGTAGATTAAACTTAAAAGCGTGTGTGTGCCAGGTGTAACATACTAGTCTGTTGTTAAATGCTTACTAACACACCCTTGTATGGCTCTATAAATTGTCTGAGCTTGACAGGACTGAAGTAAAAGGCTTAAGGAATGAAGTAATCATTAGCCTGCAGGCCTGGTAAATATAGGTTCATGATGATGATGGTAATTAATAATAATAATAATAATAACTGCATTCATATAGTGATTTTAGGTTTACAAAGTACTTAACATCCATTATCTCATTCGAGCCTTGAGTGGTGTTGACCTCTGCTTACAAGTACTGGGCATAGTCACTGAGAAATTGTTCTAAACAGTCTCATATAAATGGGGAGAAATGACCTTTCAGTTCTAAATACAACTACTACTTTTCATTAAAAGACACACAGAAACCATTACTTAGCTTGTTGAGGAGACTGTTTAGGCTCTGCAGCTTGGCTAGATCACCTGCATATATCTTAAAGTGTAAAACCCATCAGTTTCTTTAAGAAACTGGTCTAGTCCGCTCTCCAGGAATTAATCTTGTAAATGTATGCCCCTGTGCTGGCACAGACTCAGTAGGTAGGTACAGATGTTAAAGGAAAATTCTTCACTTGGGTTTTCACCAAGGCAAAACTCGGAGCAAAGAGTTTATTATAAGAGCAGCAAGGTAGCAAGGCAATGATGATTTGGAAGATAAACAGAGGCTTCAAGGTGGGGCCAGCTTTTGTAGGTAACCGTAAGGCAATATAGAGGTGCCCACCTCAGCAGAAGACGTTGGGCCCTTTGCAGCTCAGTTCCTCCCCATGGTAGCAACAACTTGACAATTTCCAGATAGGAGTACCTGACTGTAACAACAATGTTACTTGTAGCCACTGTGGAAGTGTAAGGCCAATAACACCAGCACACAGGAGAGCTACTAGAACATGTTCTTTGATCTGCTTTTCTAAAGGAAAGCAAGTTTAAGGTGTTAAGAATCTTACTTTAATTAAACGTACATATATCATTCACCTAGTTCAGGGGGAAAAGTCAGCACCCTGAACTTCAGAGCAATTACAAACAGAAAGTACAAACAGAAAAAATAACAGATCAACAGACAGTCTTCTAACTGTCTGACCATAGCAATACACACATAGTTACCAGAGAGATGCATCAACATCTGGGTTTTTAAAGCCAAGGGGTTCCTTAATAGCTATCCATAGTTTCATCTGGCCAAATCACATGAACACTCTTCCAATGAGTGAGCCCCCAAGCAAAATGTTAACCTCAGAGTATATATACTGTTTCCAATCAAGAAATCTTGATTGAATGAAAGACTCTTGATTCAAACAAATGCAAGACTCAATCAAAGGCACTCTATTGCCTTAGTGCTGAGAAGCAATCCAAAAGAAAAAAGAAAAACATCAAAAATTCAACTTTGATTTCCATTACACTGACAAAGCATGGGTAATGCAAAAAGATGCAAACCTGGTGTCTCTTTCCCCAACAGGGCCTCCTCCAACGCTGATTGATAAGCAGGGCTGGGAACAATGGGTCACTGAGTCACCATAATTTTCAATACAGATAAAAACCTGGATAAAACCTAAACTTTCTTACCCTCCTAGAGAGCAATTACTGTTAAATTCACAGTTCAAATTCAATGTCCCTGAACTAATTTTTGTTAGATTTCTTGTATGCTAGACCATGGCTATTTGGTAGTAGTGTTGTATAGCAGAGAGAGCTAACTATATCTTTTTGCACAGGGGAAACCCATCTGAGTTGTGCCTGTCAGCAGGAAGAACACCTCCTAACTCTTTAAGGTTTCTTTGCTACTTAAGAACTGGCCCCTGCTTAGGGTGGGAGTGAGAATTGCACAGAGAGAAAGTTGGGCTTATTATGTTTGTGCTGTTTGTTGACCTTGGCCTGGAATCTCCATTTTAAACCTTCCTATGAATGACCTGGGTCTCTTCTGGCTTTGATTCTAGTTCTCCCCTTTATTCTGTGTACTGTGAGTACTCAGCCACTACAGCCCTTGAGAAAGGTTGGAGCAAGCTGAAGAGTGTCTATGTTTGGCCTGTTCTCTTAGACAGGCCTAGTCAGGTAGCCACCCTGAGCTCTATTAACTACTAAGAGTTTTACCTGGAGTTTGAATGAATAAGTTCTTTTACAAATAGTATTAACACTTAGCCAAGTGCTTCCTTCCTAAATGACCTTTGGTAAGTCCCTTCATTTTAAACTCAGGCTCCTCATCTGCAGAAACGAGGGCAGGGGGCAGAGAGGATTTGGGCTAAATGATCTCTGTTCCTTCAATCTAAAAAAAAATTCTGATTCTATGCTTTTGGAATTCCAAATATAAACACAATTTCATTTTTGCTTTACCTTTCATTGATGAGGGTGCTTATATATTCATCTTATACCTGAACAAGACAAACTGACATTTGTACTTTTATGAAACATTAATATTATTCTTTTAAAATAAGTTTTTTTACTGATGACTTTTTATCGCCACAATTTCCTTGAATATTCCTACATTCTCCAAAATGCCATCTCATGTGACAAACTAAAAAAACAAAACAGCTTAACTGAATTGTTTACATATGTTTTGTTGTTTAGTCACATCTGACTCTTTGTGACCCCATTCGTGGTTTTTGTGGCAAAGATGCTAGACTGATTTGTCATTTCCTTCTCCAGCCCATTTTACAGATTGAGGAACTGAGGCAAATAGGGTTAAGTGGTTTGCCCAGGGTCAAACAGCTAGTAAGTAACGGAGGATGGATTGAAACACAGGAATCTGAGTCATCCTGACTCTAGGACTGGCATTCTAGCCACTCTGCCACCTAGCTGCCCTTTAAATTAATTGACAGTCTAAAAAGACATTCAGTGTACAACATTTATGGATCTGCCACCTCTGAAAAGAGGTAGGTTGTGAATATCTTTTCATATTTCTTCTTCTAAGCTATGCTTTTTCTTTGGAATTTCATTATATTCACTGTGTGTATGATTATTTTTTTTCATTTATATTGCAATCCATCGTGTATGTTGGATGTTTTTGGCTCTGCCTTCTTCACTCTGTATCCATTCATGTGGGTCATGCTTCTTTGCATTCATCACATACATAATTTCTTACAGCATTGTAATATTCCATTATATTCGTGTACCACAATTTGTTTAGCCATACCTCAATCAATGGACATTGCTATTTTTCTTTCATTTCATTTCTTTCTTTTTTCTTCAAGAAGAAAGAACTGAACTGCCAAATTAAAGGTGTTGATTCATTGCTCAGGTGAATGATGGTAAGAAAACTTGTTGCCTTGTTTGCCAGTCTCAAAATAGAAAGATTAGAATAGAATGACCTTGATTGCAAGTTAGTGTCTTGCGAAGCAACCTTTTTTGCTGCAGTTACTTTCAGTTTGGGTTGGTTCAGAAATGACACGGTATCAAAGTGATATATATATATGTATATATATATACATATACATATATATGATACTAGTATTTATTAATAAAATAAGAAGCAAATCAGAAGCAGAGGAAGAAGAAGAAGAAGAATGTCTCAATCAGAAGCTTGTTTATCCTTCTGTATACTCACTTTGGATGAAAGAGATACTTCAGAAATTGAATCTTTTATATATAATAAGTACAAACCCTAACAACTCTTGCTTAGGCCATGGAATGATTGCAAATTCAGATCAAAACAGCAAGATCTCACATGCTTCCATTGTGCATATGTCTTTTACTGACCACTTGTTCTGATCATAGAAATCTTCTATAGAAAGGAAAAAAACAGCAGGGATATATGACATACCAATTATGGCAGGATAAAACATCCTTAGCTCTTATTTGAATTCAGATAAGAGTCACAGTTCTCAAACCATGCAGTATCCATTCTACCTCACAGCCAGACTCAGGAATAATCAGGTAGGAAACATCCCTTTCCAAAGGAACACAATGGGGAAACTGAGTCAGGAGGCTCCTATCCTAGATTGAGGCTAAGATTGTCCTCTCAGCTTTTTCCAAAATGCAGACCTGTTAACAGTACAGGATCACATTCCTTCTGAGTAACTTGTGAAATTTGTCTCAGATACTGTTTTAATGCAGACAACCTAAATTCAATCTAAATTCAAACTCCAAACAAAATTAGTCATGGTCCCAAGAGCCTTTTACCTCAAATATCATTTCACAAATCACAGCTTACAGTCAGATACAGTTATTTTTAGTCTCATGGAGTTGCAAGAAGCAATAAAATTTACCAGGACTCACATATTAACGGATTCCATTTAACATCTTTCCTTCTCAAACGTAAACTTGTCCTAGTGTAAAAGCCAATCTCTAGAAATCTTTTATCTGTATTGTACATGAACTTGCAACTTCTCAGCAAGCCAAGTTCATTATTTAGGAACTCGGTAACCCAAATAAATTCTTTTCTCGGGGCTGATAACCTCAGTCACACAGGTGGTTTCCAGGGATGTTGGCAACTTTGCAAAATAAGGGAAATTGACCTGGACCTCAGGGAGGGGCTGATACTGGTGCCCCTGACTACCCAACCCATACATACTGGAGGTCTGTTCTGAATGGGCAGAACCGATACAGATAATGCTTTCACCCAATCCCCTCCTTTCAACACACAGTAATCAATTAACAAATTTAGATTTTAGCATTAAAACAGTAACTCCAGATAACTTAGTTAACAATCTTATAACTTTCATAAGTGGTAGCAAATTGTTTTAGCTGTAACCTCCTCTTTACAGGCGAAGGTAGAAATTCCTGTTTTTCTAAATGGCAGTTATAAAACATTATAAGACAGGGTTAGCTGAGCCGATAAAGTAATATAACTACTTTTACACATTTTTCTATTATCTTTTAGTTTCTTTCAGTTTATACTTTAATAAAATAGAATTTATGAAAAGTTTTTTGATATAACTGATATAAAAGTTGATCAACTGGAAAAAAAACTTGTGTATTTTAAACTTGAAACAAACACATTACCAATCAGGTGACTCCATTTCTGTTGAATGCATTTCAAAATTTCCTTACATAGGAAATCGGGTATCTCATCGCCATTGACGTTGTATACTGGTCACATCTAACTAAGGAACTAATAATAATAGTTAACATTTATAGTGTCTGCCCTCAGCACCTTCCAATCCTGTGAGGCAAACTGAGGTATGTTGCTTAAGGTCACCTAGTTAACAAATTTCAAATCTATGCATTTTCCCAATTTGCCTTGGTGCCAAATAGGATAATAAATTCTTAACTATTTTAAGCATCAAATTAAGTATGGTGCATTTCACTTAAAATACTATAAGAATGAATTCAATTACCTTTTCATTGTGTTCTGGCACACAAAAGCTTTTCTCTTTTATGTGAGGCATAAAATGATTAAATGCTAGTCAACCTGGCTCTCTTAGATCTGAGGGGGAAAGGTTCTCCCTTTCTTTCTAGTGTCTCCCTCCACATTAAAAACTTTGAGTAAGAATGGAGAGAGAGAGAGTGACAGAGAGAGAGAATGAAAATATGTTTTTCTTTTTAATATTGATTATTTTTAGTTTTCAACATTCACTTCCATAAGTTTTAAATGTTCTCCCCCTCCCTGCCTAAGACAGAGTGCAATCTGATGTCAGCCCTACAAATACATTCCTATTAAACACATTTTCATATTAGTCATGTTGCATAGAAAAAAATGTAATGAATGGGAGAAACCATGAGAAAGAAAAACAAAACAAAAATGTTCTGCTTTACTCTGTATTCAGAATCTTTCTCTGGATGTGGATGGCATTTTCCATCATGAGTCCTTTGGAATTGTTGTAAGTGTCTGCATTGCTGAGAAGGGCTAAGTCTATCAAAATCAGTCATTACCAACTGTGACTGTTACTGTGTACGATGTTCTCCTCACTTCCCTCAGCAACAATTCCTATAAATCTTTCTAGATTTTCTTAAGTCTACCTGTTCTTCATTTCTTATAGCAGAGAGAGAATTTTTTTTTACCAACAATTTTCCCAAAGTTTCCAAACCATTCACTCTCAAACCTTCTTTGACTTGCCTTTACCAATCAAATAGCCTAAACAGCATTTCTTCTTTTTTCTCTACTGTCCACCCACTCCTCTGGGGCTGCTATCAGGGAGGGAGGAGAGGGACAGAGAAAGACATATCAGCATTTCAAGAAAAGTACAGCTTTGGCCCTTGGAGGCTACTCTTGCTGGTTGGCTATATTTTAAACCTTACAGGGTGACAGATTACACAGATACTCATTCACATCACACAGAGATAGAAACAAAAAACAACAGGGAGAATCCAAAAGCTCAGAGGGGCTTGTCAGAAATCCCCTGCACAAATCAGACAATTTTTTTGCTTGGTCCTCATATGAAGACCAAGAAAAATTTTCCTTATTCTTATTTACTTCCCCTTTTGTTTTTCTATACTTCTGCTGGGCAACTCTAACTGCTGCTTTTTTCTGCCATGCATCAATATGCTCTTGCTTGTTCACCTAGGATCATATTCTGATATTGTACCATAGATATTTTACTGAAAACTTAAGCCATCTCTTCTCAGCTTGAGCTTTTTCCTCTATCAGTTTGCCCCTTTGCTGGTGCATAAGCCAATAGGAAGCCAGGAGAGCCCAGCCTCTCTGGCAACCAGTCAAATTATCTTTCCCTTTTAAAAAAAGGGATAGTCTCTAAACGTTATAAAACATCCAGAGGTTCTTCTTTCCTCAATTTGCCTTCCCAATGGCCCATTCTTCAGCTACAGATTGTTAAACTTGAAAGTTTGTTTGAAGGAGGCAAACAAGCTAGGTGATAGAAAAATCCATGTTGTTTATTATTTTCGCTTAAAGCATAGCTAAGCTAGCTTACTTGTACATACAAGGAGTCAGAGCACAAGCTCTGGCTGTCTGAACAATGGAATGAGAAAACTTATATACATTATTTAGCAGACCCAGCAAGCCTGTGTTACCTCACT
>JAQQSZ010008186.1:0-13112 GCA_028646595.1 Phalanger gymnotis | reverse complement strand
TGATGATGGCTGGAATTGATGACTGCTATACTTCTGCAAGAGGCTGTACTGCCACTCTGGGCAACTTTGCTAAAGCTACCTTTGATGCCATCTCCAAAACATACAGCTATCTAACCCCAGACCTGTGGAAGGAGACTGTGTTCACTAAGTCTCCCTATCAGGAATTCACTGACCATCTTGTGAAGACTCACACTCGAGTATCTGTCCAGAGGACCCAGGCAACTGCTGTGGCAACCGCATAGATGCTTTTTATAAACAAATAAATTGAACTATGCCTGCTAAAAATAAATAAATAAATAAATAAAATGAAGGTATGGGATCTATTTATACCACCCTTCAGAATACAACATAGTCATTATTCTTTTACACAATAATCATTTCAGATAGAACCCTTCCTTATTTAAAAAAAAGTCAGCAAAACTGTCTGAAAGAGTTTTTAATACTCTTTTGAACCCCAGTGAAGGTAACACCTCTCTGATGAAAGGGACGATGACTGCTTTTTTATTTCAACTTCCTTCTGTAAAGGCCTTTACTGTAGTAAATGAAACCTATGATTTATAAATGAAGGAAATAAATTTCAAAATATGACTAAAATGTATTTATTATTAAATTATTGAGCATATTCCAGAAATGGCACAGAATGCAAGTTTTCCTTCAGTAAAACATTTGTAGTTTACCTTCAGGGAATAATAGAAGATATTTGCTTTAGCGATTTAAATTACCTCAAGGTTGCTTGACATTAGTTATAGCATAATCCTGAAAGGGAAAACATACACAGCTCTAGGAACACATGCAGTTCCATCAACTGGTAGGTTTATAAAATCAAACAAATATTTATCTGATGAGATGTCAAAACAAAATTAACACAATTCATCCAATTTCTTCCAAAAACTCATTAATTTACAAAGGCCATACCAGAAATGCTCACTCTCTTAACCCAAAACAAAAATGGAAGCACACAATGATTTCAACTAATTTTCTAAAGACTCACCTCATGGCAATGATTCCACATATCATGTCCTCTGAAATTATATTTACAACAATAAATAAAAATGACACCATATAAGTGGCTACAAAAAACGAATCCTGGCATTTTTAACTTGCTTATTTTTAAACAACAGGAGATCGCTGGAAATTATATTCAATATCTCCATAAGTAATTTACACAACAGAAGAAGTCTCTCTCATGGAAGAACATTTTGATATAGTAATATATTAATGCACATATTATTCTACTTATATACAAGCACAGTAAATACCATTTGATCCATACATTGACAATAACGGGAATGCTTTCAGTCTACCTGTATACATCCTGTGTAACAGAAGTCATAAACCAACCCACTTCTACAAATAAAATCTCTCAGGGCTGGTTTTTTTTTTAAACTCACATTCCTTCTACCTGCTTTTTAGGAATAGGCTGTCTTTTATAAAAAATTATGTAAAATATCCCATAGTATCAGAGAACTTTTTATTATAACAACACCTGCAAGTAAGCTTGCTTAGCTTCTGAATCACTGTCACTGCTAATGTCACATTTATAATTTTATTTTTAAACTAACAGTTTTATCCCATGGTGCACTGTATTATTTTGAAAGAAACCAGTCACCACCACCCACAAAATATCACCCTTTCAATGCTGGCTTGTACAGTATACTTACTCAACTGGGCAAGATAAAATTGCAATATACATTCTTGCTACAATAATCACAAATTATTAAATCTAATTAAAAAAACAGAATGAACCCAGTTCATTTTAAAATCCAGCATAGTTTTTCATTAAGTCTGGCAGAAGGCTGGGGTTTGTTTTTTTCTTGCTATGATTACTAAAAAAAGCTCGGAAGAACATGATAAAGCTAAGACTAAATCTCAGAAAACCTGTAATGGACACCAACGAACCTTTCACTGGTTTCTCAGACCTATTAGTTATTTTAATGAAACTGACTAACTTAATAAAACATCCAGAGTCTTGGCCTAAGGATGTGTTTAATATCGGGAAACCACAAATTATGGCATCAAAAAATGACAGGAAGCACTTCTGGTTTCTGGCTTAAAAAAAAAAAAGTGCAGGGCTTACAGGGCCAGAGTGATTTTCCTCTTAATCAACACACACACCCTCCTCCCCTCCACTGCCAACAGTAACATAAAACATTATATATGTTTATATGTCAGATATACATGTGTCTGGCCCTGGACAGTTTCTTAAGGAAAAATATGACTTCAGTTGAGGTGCAAAAACTGTTTCATGAGCTCGTAGGTTGTGAATGCCACGGCCTGGGAGGGAACACAGCGAATGTAGTTAAGAGATAGGCCCCGATACAGTCCTCTGCGGATGCCGTGGTGTCCATAGACATACTTCAGTGTCTTCAACATTGTACTGAAATATAACAGAGGAAATGTCTTTTTAAGAAAGAGTAAAAATAGGAGACAAGCCCTGATGGCCTTTTTCAAGCAGCTAACATGGTGATTTAAATGACAAATGCTGTTTTAACAAAGACTAGACCACCCCAGAGCTGCCACATACTGGTGGACAGGCACACTGAGGTGAGGGGTGAGTATTTTACTGATACATTCATTTGGCAAATGTTTATTAAGAAAATCTGTGCAAGGCATGGTGCTGAGGCTCTGGACCTACCAAAATATATCTGACACCTATCTTGTTCCTTATTTTAATGAGTTTTGGGGAAAAAATTGGATGAATTGTATTAATTAATTAATGACATCTCATCAGATAAATATTTGTTTGATTTATAAACCTACCACTTGATGGAATTGCATGTTTTCCTAGAGCTGTATATGTTTCCCTTTCTGGATTATGCTATAACTAAATATTGTCAAGCAACCTTGAGGTAATTTAAATCGCTAAAACAAATATCTTCTATTATCCCCTGAAAGGAAGCTACAAATGTTCTTATAAGAGGGTAAACACTTTAAAAATAACAAGGACACAAGAGAGAGACATTTGAGGGAGGTACCGCTTTTGTCAGTACTGTTTGAAGAGCCCAATGGCAGCTTTTTCAAAATATAGATTAACAACTGCAGTTTTTCCCTTTCCTTTTCAAATCAGACTGATCAGCAGAATGCCGTGAAAATATGAAGGAAATCAAATTGGTTGAAAAATGTTTTGCAATTCCCAGAGTCAGCAATAAAAACTGTTCCCTCCCCAGACTGTCCAACTGCCTCTCTTCCTAACCCACAGGACTTGGAGTTTCCTCTTTCCTGTAAGCATCCTTGGTCTTGACAGAACAAGGGCTGTATAAGAGAAGTCCTGAAAATGTTTTGCATGATTGCACGTGTATAACCTGTATCAAATTGCTTACCATCTCAGGGAGGAAGAAAGGAGGAGAAGGAAGGAGAGAATTTGGAACTTAAATTTTTTTTTTAAATGAATGTTGAAAATTGTCTTTACATGGAATACAGAAAAAAAATTTTTTTTAAAAAATAAAAACAAAAACCAAAAAAGTCCTGAGCCCCTGAAAAGCCCTGACCAAACACTATTAACTGCCCCCTAACAACAGTACAATACATTTGTGCTTGCTGTTAGCAAAATACATGATGAAATGATTGAGACCCATGAGATCTGATGGTGATCTGGAGCCTGGTTAAGCTCTAAGTTACACTGCTCCACTGTGTAACGTTAGAGAAGTCAATCTCTGAACTGATTTATAAATGAAAGGGTGGGACAAAATAATTTCTAAAATACATTCCAAAAATAAAATTCTGTGGTTCTATTCCTGCGTGTTTTAAATGTTAATCATTTCTATTCCTAATGACAATAAAAAGGTATGTAGAACTTACAGGCACTTTTCAGAATCTGGGAGAACAGTCCCTAATTGCATTCGACGACGGGTTACATCAAGTGGATAACTAAAGGAAGAAAAAAGACAAACTAAATGACATTTATTTTTTTTTTACATTCAATTCAATAAGCAATAACAGAGTCACTCTACTGTGTGCAAGGCCCTGAGAAAAGAGAAGGGTAAGACACAGTTTCAAGCCTCCAGGAGCTTATAACCGAGCTACCCATATGTGAAAAATTGCACAATGCAAGGCAATTCAGTATACAATTTCATGTACAAAAATTGTAGGAGGCCAGGAATAGGAACAACTAGCTCAATTTGGAGAATGTAGGAAGTTTGGGGCCTTAAACGATAAGCATGACTGGGGAGAGAGCAAGGTATTTTAGATGAGGTAAATATCATGAACAGAGGTCAAGATGTATTCAAAAGACAGGAGAGCAGACTGGTTGACTTAGGACCTTCACACTAGAGTAGTATGAAAAAAAGTGGGACAGGAAGTTTGGGGGGTATGGCATGAGGGCAGTGAGGAATGGTGGCCATGAAGTGATCAGAGGAGCATCCTGGATTGAAAGGGAAGGGACCTCCGAGTTCATTGAGTCCAGACTCCCCCAGATAAAATCTGAATGAAAAGAAAGGACTTGATTGATTGAAGGTCTAAAGGGATTCCAAGGTGTTTGTACATAATAGACAGGTGATAAAATAACCAAAGAATACTAGATCATGAGGCTTTCTATCACTTGTAGGATCAGATATAAACCCTTCTGTCTGGGCCTTTCATGACTATTCAGTTTTCTTAGTCATTATTGTCCTCCATACACCCCACAGGTCAGTCATCCTGACTCTCTGCTGTTCCTTAAACAAATGCTTCATTTCCCACCCCCATGCCTTTCCACTGGCTAACCCCATGTCCGGAACACAAGCTCCTTTCCCCTCCTCTGCCTCTTTGAATCCTTCCAGCACCACCTTCAGCCAGAGACCTTTCCTGATCCCCCCTACCCTCTAAGCCCTGTTGCCCACCCCATTCCCATAAGCATCTTGAATTCACTGTGCGTCTATCTATTCTGTCTGTGTGCAATTGTTGGCATCCCCATAGGCTCTCCCATTAGAATGTAAGCTCATGAAGGGCAGGGGCTGTTTGATGTTTGTTCTTATATCCTTAGCTCAGGATAGGGCCAAACACATCAGCTTAATAAATGCTTATTGATGGATTGACTAAGGGAGAGCTCCATTCAGAGAATGTTTGTAGAATTGAAGGATAAGTAGATTTGAGGTGATGGTAGAACAATTATTTCTTCAGGAGGGTTGAAAATGTGTGACTGTGGCTTGTTGTTGTTGTTGTGTTTGTCCTTTGTTCTGGAAGAGGACCCTGACATCAGGGAAGTGATGACATGATTTGCAGTTGACTTTAATTTGAGTGAGGGAGGGCTGTGCAAAGTCACCAATCTCACTTTCTCCTCCAGAGCCATCTGGGTCCAGTGTCCTGATATTCACCAGGTTGACTGGAGATGACCTAGGATGCAATGAGAGACCCTGGCCCTTTTGGGCTAAGGCCTTTTCAGATTCTCACTTAGAGTGAGGTAATGCCCATTCAGTGAATAGGCATCTTTAAGAAGTAAATCAAGGGACAGCCCTTTTAATCAAAAAAAAAAAAAAATCAAACTGGGAAGGAAAGACCCTCAGGGTTTCTGGCCAAAAAAGAAATAGTTACTATTTACTATTTACATTTGCTCAGTGCTAGAAGGGCAGGGACCTATTGTCCTATCAAAGAGCTCCAGAGTGGATTGGGTTTAAGGCTTGGTCTTTGAGAAAGAAATCTAGCCAGCAAAGTTAAAGAGGCAGCTTTTGAAATGGGCAGAACACCCTCAGGTAAGGGGAGAGGAGGACTGTGGCTTAGGTAAGGACTGGAGACACATAGCACTGAGGGACCTGAACAAAAAAGATAATGGAATAAGATTGGATGAGCTTTCCTACTTGACCAAATGTCAAAAGAAAAATACAGATATCCAAGGACTGAATCTTAAGGAAATGTCAAGAAAATAAAACAAGAAAAGAAAGTGTAATCAATAAAAGGAAGGGACTAGAGGAAAGAACAGTCACAGAGGGAAGTCAACAGAATCAAGCATTACCTAGTGGTAAAGAAGAATGAGTACTGTGGGGGAAAAAAAGGGGCCTTCTCAACTTAGCAAGAAAGGCCTTCATTCAACAGTGTCGTTTTGGGTGAGGGGGTAGGAATGGCAGGCATGGTGCACAAAGCAGAGATGGTAAAGAAAGGAAGGTGAGGGGCGGAATTCACAGAATTTGGAAGTCTGTCAGTGAAAGGGAGAAAAACAGTAAGATTTTAGCTACAAACAATAACAGGGTCAAAAAAGGGCTAGAGCCTGGGGAGACAACAAAAAATGTCATTATAGTAGAATCCATGGGAAAAGTATAGTTAAAGATACTAAAGGGAGGGTGGGAAGAGAGGTTATGAGTACGTGAATTCAAGATCCCTAACAGTACTGACTGTAGAACCGGAACCAGGTAGAAGGGTTAGTTAGCCGTCCAAAGATACTAGGAGGAAAGAAAGACTTAGATTAAAAGCAAAAGGCAAGGATAAGCAAGAAAGCTCATGCTAAATGACTTTAATTTTCTCAAATTTCACAGATCCTTGTGGGAAAAAATAAGTATAGAACCAGAACTAGAAAAGAGAAAAAATCCTTGGGTCTTTTTTTAAGGACAAATTTTAAAGTTTATTGAATGAAATAAAAGCAGGCCAGGCTACTTTCTCCACAGAAATTCAAGATAAACATTACTTGAAACCAGTAAAACACCTTCAAATATAGGTGCTACCCTGGAAGTTTTCACAATTAAGATGCTAATGCTTAACCTTTATAAGTTATCTTAGTTATAAATGACTTATTGAGACATAAAAACTTAATTAATGTTGAAAATGAGAGTTATGTAAGAGTTTAGTGTCCTATACATACATACTATGTATAATGCAATTCCAAGTTATCTTCCTAAATTTAGCTGGTTATGAAACTTACGATATTGTCTGTGCTATTGCTCCAGCAACACCACCACAAAGCAAGTTTATATGCGTTTTCAAAACTAAGACATTAGGGTTGTCTGATGAAGGTCTTCCAAGCAAGGTAGGAGCATGGGAGAGACCAACACTCTTTAAGGTACCAAAAGTAAAAAATGAAACCCCTAAAAAACAAAATGTAAATTTACTATAATATTTTGAAAAAAAAGTACAAAAACAATACACTATATTATTTCAAGTTAATTCAAGTACATAATGCATTTTTTCTTTCTTGATTATCACATTTTGCCCAATACACAATTTCTACCACTACTAACACTAAAAAATATAAACAAGTTTATCCACAAGTTAAAGGAAACCATTAGAAGTCATACAGATCCACACATAAGTAAACAAAGAGACTTATTATATAGTATAGTCTCAATCATTTACAGTTCATACAAAATTAATCTTTATAAAGTAAGTTAAGGAGAAAATAATAATTTCTAACTTGCAAAACAAAATCTAGTTTGGCTTTTGACTTTTATATTCTAGTAGCTATATTAGAATAGTGGTAGTGACAAGACATTATTTCCATTAAAAAGCATGTTTCCTTCCATAAAATCATAGATTTAGAACCAGAGAGGGCCTTGGAGATCATCAGGGTTGAGGGTTCTTAACTTTTTTGTCCCCTTTGGCAGTGTGGCAAAGCCTATGGATTCCATATTCAGAAAAATGTTTTTAAAGGCATTAAACAAAATACAATTACAAAGGAAACCAATTATATTGAAATAGTTTTTTTTAAGCTCTGTGGCTCAAGGTTAAAAAAACCTCAATTTGATTTAATCATCTCATTTTAAATAAAAAAACTGAGGCCCAGAGAGAGTCCCCCAGGGTGTTACCTCTGGTTCAAGCAGTCTTTCCATTAGACCACACTGTCTACAGATTAATACTCAATTCAAAAAAATTCAGACATTATAAGGAATTGCCTTTTGACTTGATGCCCCATTATGAGTCTTCAAAGTCAGGGTTGCCAGCATGAGAAAAGAGGGAAGAGGAGAACCAGATGTGTATGTGTACCTTCCACATAAATTGCAACAGGCATTTTAGATGTCTACCTTGGAGCACTTGAGATTAAATAACTCTATGGCAAATACAATGTTACGAATCCTTACTAAATGTTGTCTTAGTTCTTAACAAAAGATAAAAGACTGAATTACCATAAAATATTAGAATTTAAGAATTGCTATTAATTTGTCCAATATTCAAAATACCTTTATGCCTTCTAAATTTATGAAATACACTTTCTACCACAAAGTCCTTGTGATTTAAGAAAACAAAAGATATTCTTTATCAATTAAACTAATAAAACAATCTATAGTAATAGAGCTAATAGCTAATACTCAGCTCATCTCTTATTTGTTTATAAAAACACTTGTATTATTATTGGCCAGTTAGAGCCTCATACTAGTGTGACCAAAATTCTAGAGTCTCTTCTCCTAAGACCTAGTCAGCCTTTATTGAAAGACAGTTATAGGCAATACTCTTCCCTCTGCTGCCACGTCATAAACATAGTTGTTAAAAAGGAAGATGGAGTTAAGAGTAAACGCAATCCAACCAGAAAGACAGCTCCAGAATGAATACCAAATTTTTGGTAGGCCAAAAGGCCCATCCTAGCACATGAAGGACAGTACAGTTTAATATGTTCAGAGTGAATCTAAGTTTTCACAATTTCTTAAAACAAAGATTTCCCTTTAACTTACACTGTCAAACTCAAGTTGTATCTGAAAAGTTTTAAGAAATCCAAACTGTGATCCATACCTGCATAGGGAGCCATACCTACAATAGTAGGCATCAGTCCTCTGTAAAACCCACGAAAGCCGCCTTCCTTTCAAAGGAAAAAGTAAATGGGTTGTGCTCGTTACGATACAATTAAAAGAAAGCAACAACAAAAAAGTATTCTGTGGCACAGACTAGAATGCAGAAGTTCTAAACAAATTGCTTAAAGGCTTCTGGTAAAGCAAAAATTCACTACCTATGTCAAACTTGGCCTCCTTGCAATGCCTCGCTTTGCCCTCTGGGGCCCAGAAGAAGTCTAATTGCTTTTCCACAGGAGGGTCTTTCAAACACTTACAAACAGCCATCTGGATCCCACTAAGTCTTCTCCAGGCTACACACCCCTCATTCCTTCAAAGGATCTTCACATGTCACAAGCTCTTTTACCCAACTAGTTACCCTTTTCTGAACACTGATGCACCAGATGTGTGCCCAGACCTGAGCATGATGCTCTGGTTGGTCTGGTCTGAGTATGAGAAAGCACAGTAGTCCTTTCCACTCTCTACTTCTCAAATAGAACATCTGTCAACTCAGTTGTCTACTCAAAAGATTTTAATAGCTGTTTTTGGTCCAGAATTGCGATTTCATAGATGTAGAAGAACTCTGTGACGGAAAAACTTTCTCTACTGATGCAGACTGGCAATGAATCTGTAATTTACAGTCTCAGTACTGCCAGGCATGGTGGGAAGTTAAGCAACTTGACCGTGGACCTGGGTGGTCTGTGTCTGAGGCAGGATTTGAACCGAGGTCTACCTCTACCTAACTCCAAGGCCAAGCTAAAATTTAACTCGTGATGCTTTTTTATAAAATGTTAAAGGCAGATGTTACAGAAAGAAAGGAGAGAAAAATGAAATACCTTTGCATAAATTGTTTTGAATGCATGAACAATTCCTGTGTACGTGTGCTCTCCTTTCACCTGGAATGCCAGGCGAACTCTAACCATGTCAAGCGGGTAAGTACAGATGACTGCTGTCATACCTGCAGAGAAAAAAGAAACCTCTCACAAACCATTCTATTAATAAGACACAAGCAGTCATAGTTCAATGAAACCAAACATGATGTTGCTAGCAAGAATGCATTCTAAGTCTCTTGACTTAGCAAGGTCAATCACAAGTCATATGCAGGCAGCCCAAAAATCAGTCTGCAAGAAATCTATCCTCATGCTCCTCCAGCTGTAAGGCTGCAGCTGATGAGAGATAGCATGATGAGCCTGAATACAGTCTTATTAAGATGCCGATGCTAATACTTGTCCCTATCTAACTCAAGAGACTACAATGAGAATAAAAGCATAGTACAACAGATCTAAAAATACTTCGATGAAAATTAAGCTATTGCCTATCCTAATACCACACACTAGCAATGCAGTAACATCATCATTCCTTTATTTTTGTGGATTATGCAGCCAACTCATCAGAGGTTTCAGAACTAGAAAGTGCTTAGAAACCCTAAGGCCACATATATAAAGTAGCAGGGCAAGGATTTGAACTCAAGTCTGATTGCACATTTCTACTCCATCACGGTGAAGACAGCATATCCTTTTCCTTTACAAATATGCCTGTATTTGCAACAGGCTCATAGTCAAGATTACCTCAATTTACGGTTGGAACCCAACTCCACTGGGGACATTGCAAATGTATAAATGTACACGATCACTTGAATTGTTACTAAAAGTCAAAAGCCTGAAGGTTCCCAGAGGATTTCAGCTAAGGCACAGGGAACTAATCCCAGCTGCTAAGACCCTGGATTTTATTTTGGATGGTCCTTTTTTCCATGCTTACTTTGACAGATACTTGTTATTGCTAGGTTTTATTGGCTTTGGCAAGTAGCAGCATGCCTAGGCTTTGTGGCAGAATTTGTTGGCATTTCATTATGACCAGGAACATCACATCAGTCATAACTCACATTAGCAAACGCCCGATTCTCTTGGTTTAGTTTAAGTTATGATAAATGTCATTTAGTTTTTTGTAAATGGATTCTAATCCCAATGAGGCATACTGCTCGAATTCACAGTCTTGAGAACTGCAAATCCTCAAATACATGCCCTCACTTACAGTTACAAAATGGCACTTCAATGAATTGGGGAAGTATTATTTTTACTCCTCTTTCGGGTTATTTTATTCTTCCCCTTTCTAAGTTTGAACTCTTTTCAGTGAGCTGCCTGAAAATCTAAACCTGTAAATCCTACAATTCACTCAGGGGAAACAGAAGCGGATGTCAAGCCAATGAAAAAGAATGCTAAGCAGATTTGTTTTCTCACCTGTGAGTCTTCTGAATGGAGAAAAGTACATATAAAACGGTTTACAAATGGAAACATTTATTCCCTCCAGAACACCCTATACAAACGAGTAACAATATGAACTTGGTTGGGACACCATTGAACCTCCTGGCTTCCATAACACTCCTCTAGCTTGCTTTTCCTTCATACCTTGGCCAGACCACTCTCTCATCCACAAAGTGTGGGAGGTGGCTCTGTCTTAGGCCCTCTACTCTTTCTACGTTCTTTCCCCTGAAGATTTCATAGAGACTCTCATGGGTTCAATAGTAATATTTATGCAGATGATCTATTTGGGCCTACTGCTTCCTTTAAAAAAAATTACTCAGCATCTCCCTGGAAATCTACTCTCTTTGACCCTGTTTTTATTTGTGTCATTTAAATAATAATACCACCACCACCACCCTGCCATGTTTCCACCACCGCCGCGGGGGCAGTATCGCCCATTTTGGGAACCTATGCTCCAAACCAACCTCTACAAGGCTGAGAACTGAGAGTCCTCAAGTACAGAACTGATTACACCATTCCCCTACTCAAAATCTCCTCTTTGGGCATTTATGGCACTTTACAACCCATCTCCATCCCACTTCTCAAGGCACACTCCATCATACTTGCCCTCCAAGTGTACCATGTTGCATGCTAACTTAGCATCCCAACTATTTCCTCCATACCTGTACGAGATATCGCTCCCCACCCCTATCATGCCTCTTCACCTATGATCAGAAGAATCCCTAGTGTCTTACAAAGCCATTTTTCCTGATCTCTCTCTGCCAGAGATAAGCCCTCTATGGCTTTTTAAATTCATCCATCCCTCCTTTGCCTGTCCTACCCCCTGGCAGAATGGAGGCTCCTTAAGGGCAGGGAGTTCTTAGGTTTTGTCTTGCTAGATCTTAGGGTTTAACATAGTGACTTACACGTGGTGAGTGTTTATTGAGTGTTTAATTTCATTTCGTTGATTTGAAATTTAGTGAACATTTAAGGAGGACAATAAAGCCTACTTTGATAGAAGGGCCAATTTAAACAAGTAAAGTCAGAATGAGTAAATAATTTATAAGTAAAAGTTTCATTAATTTCAAGTACATTCAACAACTTTGAGAAAGTATGATAGGGCATGCCACAAACCATTGGTAATTAACCCATTAACTGTTTAAACATAAATGGTATTTCTAATGTTCTTAAGAACCTTATTCTTGTAATTCCTTGTTTAGTTAGCAAACATTTTATATACAATAAAAAAGACAGAGCAATCTATACCTGCCTGAATTAACGAATGCCAAGCAATGTGGGTTCAAATGAATGATGTTTTACTACATAGTCCTTCCTCAATAGTGGACATTTTATAACACATTGATGTGACTTTTTTATGCTGTCAACCAAGAAAGGTGCTTTTCTGGGATTTTTGTAGTAAATCTTATGTTAAATGTAAATCTAAACTAATATGAGAGCCTTGCTTGAGGCAAAGGTAATCTAAATGAATGAGAACCTAAAGTTTAAGTCATTGCAAAACACCTGTCTTCAGAAACTTCTAAAGTTACATAGCTACACCATTTCTCTTTCTTTTTTGCTTAGAGCTGAGTTCTCTGTAGTGATAGTTAAATTCATACCATTTCAATATTCCAAGTTCTAAAGACTGGCAATAGGAGAAACGAAAGAGAATTTTTTTCCTTTCTTACTAATGTTTTAAATAATCTTGACTTGGCCTCAGTATTGGGAAAAAGGTTAATACAGTGATATTGGTCATGAGCTCTTCTTCCAGACTTTTCTATAATATTTTTGCTTCAACTCACCCATCTATCTATATTTTTTTTCTCCTTTTTCCCTACTCTTATTTTAAAGAAAAATTTATGGTAAATGGTTGTAAATTTTTTCAACATTCTAATTTCTTTTTTTAAATAAATTTTATTTAATATATTTAGTTTTCAGCATTGATTTTCACAGGAGTTTGAATTACAAATTTTCTGCCCATTTCTACCCTCCCCCCCCACTCCAAGATGGCGTATATTCTGGTTGCCCTGTTCCCCAGTCTGCCTTCCCATCTGTCACCCCACTACCCTCCCATCCCCTTTTCCCTTCCTTTCTTGTAGGGCAAGATAAATTTCTATGCCCCAATGCCTGTATGTCTTATTTTCTTGTTGCCTGAAAAAACTTTTTTGTTTTTGTTCCTGAACATCTATTTTTTAAAACTTTTGAGTTCCAAATT
>JAQQSZ010008185.1:0-13112 GCA_028646595.1 Phalanger gymnotis | reverse complement strand
CTTATTGTTTGCTAACTATAAAAAGAGAAACCTTTCAGTACGAAAAGGTACCTCCTTAAAGGTTCTCTTCTATGGATGTCTTTTATGAATTTGCAAAAATTATGTAAAATCCTTTGAAAGATGAGATAACAAAGATAAAATTGTTCAGTAACTATGCGGAGCAAAGTAAGACATAAAACAGGAAGACAATTTCCTCCTGTCTCCCTCCAAAAAAAAGTGATCATTACTATGATAGTATAGGTTCGGGACAGAGTTCAAATTGGAGATGTATTCTCAATAGACAGGAACTGCTCCTCTTTGTAGGTAACATTACACTGATTATAAGACATTTCTGAGCCTGCTAAATAAGATCCAAAATTTCAATCTTATGATCTATGTAAGGACAAATAAGTGGATGAAGAATGATTATTATACTGTATTTAAATGGACAATCCATAACAGTGATCCATTAATAATCCATTATCTTGACAGACAATGTGCACGGATAATGATGAGGTGCAGAATTTAGTAGGAGGAGAATGAGCTGGATTGCCTTTGAAAAATGGTTTAGTTTTTTTTTTAAATCGTAAGTTTCTCCCTGAAACAATGGATATTTTTTTTAACATCAATATTCTTCCAGGGATGCTATAAGACTATGAATGATGGGTCAACATAGCTCCTAAAGAATTGAAGCAGAACCAAGAGAATGGTTTATACTAAAACATCAATGTTATAAAATGAATAATTTTGAAGACTTTCATAAACTGATGAATAAAATGGACAGAATCATTAGAACAATTTGTACAACAACAAAAAAAAACTGTAAAGAACAAGTGTCTTTGAAAGCTGAAAGAACTATGATTAATACAATGATCATTCATGATTTAAGAGGACTGATAATGAAATATACTATCCATAACAAAGAGGTTATAGATTTAGGGTACAGAATGAGACAAAGATATAGATACAGATAGATTGATATATTGATGTATATTGCATAAAATCATTGAGGAAATTTGTTTTGCTAGACTATGCATATTTATTATAAGAAATTTATTTTTCTTTTCATTACTATATCAATGGGGTTGGGAACTGGCAGACAGAGAAAATAGATTTGTTTATTTTTTTTTTTAAATAGAGATGTAAGGGGGCCTACAAATGTGAAATATTGCATGCACTTTTTTTTTGGAGTCAATCTGTGTTAAGTGAGTTGCCCAGGGTCACACAGTCATTTGAACTCAGTTTCTCTGGTGCTGTATCTACAGCTCCCCCTAGCCACCCTATTGCATGCACTTTCAGATGAGGTCATTGTATCAGTTTTACGTAACTGTTTTACTTCATTACAAGACTTCTCACTGAGTGGGAGTAATTTGTAGATGCTTATGATGTAAAAATAATATGCTTCAGTAAACTTTTTTAAATAAAAGAATTAAAGTTGAGGGGTACGTAAAGAGTAATGGAGAGATACATACATGATGGGTACGAGTAGGTTGTACCACATTACTGATGAGGAATTGAACATGTAAAGTGACAAAGAAAGGTCACTAGTCTGACAACACAGAGAACTGATTCAGAAACTACTCTCACTGTAGGAATCAGTCATTTTCTGCCTATTAATATACAGTCACTTTCATTTTTTGTGATGTTATTTGGTGTTTGTAATCTCTCAAGGAAAAAAAAGCATTGATGATTTATAGTTGTGGAGCTCGTTAATAGTAAGCCTGAGTATTCTGTCTGAGAGAGAACAAGCTTTTTTTATTTCTTAAATTCTAAAACATATTTTCAAACATTTTGAACTATTTTCTTTCATGTTGATCTTTGCACTACAGTCATTAATTACTGATATATATATAGTTTTTTTTTATTAATTTTGAACTTAAATACAAAAAGACAAAAAAAAAGAACATTTCCATGTACATAGCACAACATAAAGATTCAATCCTGTTGGGCAAAACTCCTTCTAAACTGCTACCCTCAGTCCACTGAAGCAGCCTAACACACAGCCATCCTTGGCAAGGTTCTAAGACAGTATTACACTGAGCAATAATATGTAAGTATAGCTCCCACCAAAACAGTTGCAAACCCCCTCCTTCTCCTTCTCCTTCCCCCTCCCCCTTTCTCAAACCATGGAGGGCCCTAGACAATAACACACGTGATCCTTTTTCCCCTTTTAGTTTGAACCAGGGGTTCTTAATCTT
The DNA here is from genome assembly GCA_028646595.1 of Phalanger gymnotis. Taxonomy (NCBI): domain Eukaryota; kingdom Metazoa; phylum Chordata; class Mammalia; order Diprotodontia; family Phalangeridae; genus Phalanger; species Phalanger gymnotis. Next base: position 10,935 of record JAQQSZ010008185.1, on the reverse strand, counting down.
TTTTGGGTCAGGGACACCTTTTACAGTATGGTAGAGTCTATGGACTTCTCAGAATAATGTTTTTAAATACATAAAATAAAATATATAGACTTACAAAAGAAACCAATTTTAAAGAAATAAAGATATGCTTTTCCCCCCCACATACAAGTTCATATATCCCTTATAATGTATACATAGATTCCTTGGGACATCCATGGACCCCAGTGAAGTAAGAATCACTGGTGTAGACTCAGCTAAAATCCCACCTTCTATAGGATGCCTTTCGTGATCTCCCTAGCTGCTAGTGCCTACCCCTATGAGATTACCCTCCACATATTCTTTCCATATCTTGTTTGTACCTCATTATTTACATGTCTCCCCTATAATAATAATGGCATTTATGTAGTGGTTTAGGATTTGCAAAAATGCTTCACAAACATTATCTCATCCTCACAACAACACTGGGAGGTAGATGCTATTATTATCTTTTAAAAATTAATTTAATTTTTTTATTATATATAACTTGTTATTCCATTTACATATATAATAAAATTTATATATAATAAACTTTTTTCTCCTTGTTTCCTCCCCCCCCCCAGCAATGGCTGCCATTAAACAGAAATATATACACATATATGTAGAATTATTCTATACACACTTCTATCTATACGCAGTTCTTTCTCTGGACGTAGATAGCATCTTTCTCCATACGTCCTTTGTAGTTAATTTGGGTATTTAACGTAGTTAAATGACTTATTCACTCAAAGTTGCTCTTTTTTATTGAGGGGGGAAAGGCAGGGCAATTGGGGTTAAGTGACTTGCCCAAGGTCACACAGCTAGTAAGTATATCAAGTGTCTGAGGCCAGATTTGAACTCACATCCTCCTGACTCTAGGGCTGGTGCTGTATTCACTGTGCCACCTAGCTGCCCCTCAACGTTGTTCTTAAAACAATATTGCCATTACTATATAGAATGCTGTCTTGGTCCTGCTCATTCTGCTCTTCATTATTTTGTGCAAGTTTTCCATGTTTTTCTAAGATCATTTTACAGGTGAAGAGACCAAGGCAAACAGAAATTAAATGACTTGTCCAGGGTCACACAGCTAATTAGTGTCTGAGAAAGGATTTAAATTCAGGTCTTCTGGATTCTAAGTACTAAACTCCATCCACTGCACTACCCAGCTGTCCCTGCTGGGCTTATATTAATATAAAGTGAGCTCCTTGAGTTCAGAAGCTGCTTTTTTTCTCTTTGTATTCCCAGTGTTTAGCACAGTGCCAAACTTATAGTAAGCACTTGCTATAACCCCCAGTTAGTTGAATGAATGACTGAGAGGATGTACCAGTAAGGCAATAATAACAATGTAGATGATAATTGTCAAAATGCCTATGTGGTTCTGTATCGCAAAGTACTCTCCTCATAGGAGGTAGAAGAGGTAAACCATTTATTCAGATGCCAGAGAACTATATCCCACAAGCCATTTATCCTGTCTATCAGAGCAGTAAAACATTCCACACGCCATATCCTAACCTGGAAACTCACCATCCCCAAACCTCTCTGACCCTCTGCTGGGGTCTTCCCAAAGACAAACTCACACTACAGCTAAGTCAGCCTGTTCAGTTCTAACCATCACGAGGGTGGCCATTAGCAGCCATAACTGCTCTCTCACTCTCTGCATTTCCTGTGAGATAACTTCCTTTCCTGTTAGGAAGCTTCTCCTGCCACATGTAACTTAGGTTTCTTGTGATGTAAGCAGGTCATGTGTCCTATTAATGGGTGGGAAGGATCTTCAAATCTAAATTGCTACTACAGAGAACCACAGTAGTCTCAGTCACCCAGGTTCACATCCTTAGAATGATCTTTGATTCTTCTTCTCTCTCGCTCCCCATATTTGGCCATCTTCCAAGTTTAATTGATTCTACTACATCTCCTATCAGTCCCTTTCTCTCTACTCACATGGCCACAACCCTAGTTCAGGCCCTCATCACCTCCTAAGTGGTATCCCTGCTTCCAGGGTCTCTTCTTTCTAGTTCATCTTTCCCAAAACTTCCCAATAATCTTTTTTAAGTCATGGATCTGACCATGACCTTTCTCTACTCAAAAAATCCTTCAGCAGCATCTTAATGCCTCTGGAATAAACTAAAAACTCATCAATCTTTTCCTTAAGGCCTTCCACAATCCAGTTCCCTTTTACCTCTACAGTTTTATTTCATCTTACTGTCTCTCACACACTCTATGTTGCATTTAAACCAGATCCCTTGCTGTTCTACCATCAATACAGATCTCCATTCATAAAATTGACAATAAGACCTCTTTTACTGTGTGTTCTATCTCTTATCTTAGGCTTCTGTTTTTCATTATAACTGTTTCTGGATATTTGTATTCAAATTTCTGTTTGTTCTCATCTCCTTTTTTCTTAATTAATGGTGGAGCTTTTGAAGACTATATCTTTGATGATAAATATGCAAAGAGAAAAGCCACCCTCAGAAAAGCAAAGTTTTATGTATTACAGATATTTTCTAAAGCATACCCGCCCCCCCAAGCTCTGATTTTCTCTGAAATTCTGATCATGTTTAGACATCAGTTACCTAAGTGAGGTGATAAATAAATTGTATTTTTCCCCTGAGGAAGTTCACAATATTATAAATCAAAGTCTTGAAAAAGGAAACAATTCAAATAATGCCAACAGAAGACAATAGTTTCTTGAATACTCTTTAGAATCAGTGCAAAGAAATTTGAAAACATTTAAATAAGAGTGAGCTAGGGAAGCAGTAGGTGTTCCTTTTGCTCTGTTTTATTAAATTGTTGAAACTTTTTTTTATTTTTTGTGAACTATCATTCTATACCCGAGCTTTCTTCAGTTATAAAATGAAAGTAACTCTTTACATGGAGTCCCTTGGGGGCCATTTAATAAAGTCCAGCTTCATTTGAGATAAGTAGTACACTGTGGCTGAAAGAATAAATAAACGAACCTCCTCGAGTGGCCAATTTATACATATGAGAAGAACCCCAGATGTGATTTGGGTTCATGTTTATAAAAGAATTTTAAGATCCTCCAATACAAAACAATGTTTAAACACAAATAATTTAAGCCATTTGAACACCTATTTTTCAAACAATTTTGTTTTCAGGGTAGACTTTTTCATTGTAATAATTCCATCTTGAACAAACACAGCAGAATTTTCTGTTTAGCATTGGGGTTGTGGTGGGAGTGCACCTAAATGACTCATGCAGAAAGGAAGACAGGAGTTCCATAGAGACTTAATCAGCTTCTTTCCCTATCTTGTGTAGTATGGAATAAAGTCAGAGGCACACATAGGCAATTGTAAGAGGAAGATGGAGCTTCAGGATAGACTGACAACAAGAAATCCGGAGGCAGCAGGGATAAGTGACCATACTTTCTTGAGAACATTGAAAAGCTCCCAAGGCAACAAATGGTATTAGCACCAGAGTGGCACAGGAGCCGAAGGATTCTGATTCATAATTATCAGGATTCAGACAAGAGGGATGATAGCACATATCAACGCTAGAGAGTATGTTTCAAAGGGAAAGTGAGATCAGCTAACACTGAACTGCAATATGCAAAGCAGAGACTTAGCTAGTTGGTATTTCAAGTTTGAAAGGTCTTTGACTGAACCTCAGAGGAGGAAAATGGATTATACTGGAACAATACAGGTACAGATGCGGGGGGGTATATTTCCTTCTTTGAAAAGTGAGCTCAGAAACCATTCTCTATACCTTATTGCCTTAAAGAAAAAGTTCTATGGTTCAGCTGAATTAAATTCAACATTAAACACATCACCTACTCTATGCAAGATATTGCTTAGCATTGGAGATATAAAGACAAGTATGGAAAACTCCCTGCCTTTCAGCTGCTTACAATAGAACATGTCCATAGACAGGTAAGTATAAAATAATATTAAGAGGGAAAGTGAAGTAATAATTAGGGAGATCTGGAAAATCCTGTAGGAGGCAGTTAATGCTTTTAGTTAGAACCTAAGCAGAGGGATTGGAAACTTTTTGAGAGGTAGATTTTTGTGTTCTAAGTAAATCTTGTGAAGAGAGGAGAGAGGGTTAGCCATCCTCACCAAATGCCAACTAACTGCCACACCCAAGGCACACAGTTTGCTTGAAGCAGCAAGGCACTCTGAGGGAGACATGGGAAGTAGCATATGCCAAGCAAATCAAACCACCACTATCACCTCAATCACCATCCCTTCCTAGAACCTGATAGGGACAGTCCAGGACCCTGAACCCAGGGGCTTTTGAAATAGCAGTGCTTCCAGTTTAGTGCCCTCAGACATGATCTCAAGAAGAAACCTCTGTGGAAATGCAGCCTAGCAACTGTTCCTGCAATCCCATAGCTACCAAATTCCCAGGAAAGAAAGTTGTTGGCACCAAAATTCTTGGCACTGCCAAATAATTTGACATCAGAAACTGATGTCCACTTTATCAGTAGAATAACACTGAACTAGAATTATTAAAATCTGCTTTGTCACTGCATTGTAAGGACTGTGGGGCTTTTCCATCTGAATTGCCGCTGAAACCTTCCATATGTCTTATCTTCCTCGTTAGACTGTGAACTCTTTGAAAGCAGGAAGTTTTACTTTTCCTTTTGTATCCCTAGAACTTAGCCTAGTGCTTTGCACATAGTAAAGGTTTAATAAATGCTTCTTTCATTCATTCAAGAGGAAATCCTACGTTAGTACAAAATGAGTTACAGAGATTTTTACTAGAGATAGACGCCGCCATGTCTTCTATGTTAGAATCCTTTGAGCCATAGAGGCATTATAGTACATTTTATGATATGAAAGCTTTAAGTCACATTACTCTTATCCAGTCATGTCTCTTCAGAAATTTTCCCCTATGTTTGCTATCATATTAAGTAAAAATTTCTGTGCCAGACTTTTAAGGTTTTATAGACTCTGTCTCCACTCTACTGATTTAATCTTGTTTCCTTTTACTTTTCAACATTAGCCTCCATTCTAGTCAGACTGTTTTCCTCACTATTCCACAAACATGCAATGCTCATTGCCACATCATATTTTTCTCTTACTTAAAATATCTTCTACTCTATCCTTCTTATATTCAGACCTTGCCTATTCTTCAGGACTCAGTTTAAATTTCCACCGAATTCCGCCACTCTTTAGCTATGTACTCTCACTGAGCTCTTTCTCTTATGAAATCCTATGGCAATCAGAGTCATGCTCCTAAGTTTTCATAGTGGCATGTGTTTGTTGTTATTTTTTCATTTGGTCTTTTCTGCTAAATTATAAAGATTAAAAAAGAACTTCTATTGTATCCACTACTACATACAGCAAATTGGTTAGTGCCTAGTGACTGACTACCTGTTGTTTGGTTGATGCCTCTCATATGCTTCAGTCTTTGGCTTCCGAGGATGCCAGAATGCTTTTTCATGAGGCTAATGCTTTCCTTCAGATGCCAGACCTGCTTCTGTTGTAAAGGGTTAAAACAATGAATGAATTGAACTCAAATTACACATATAAATATTAATATCTGTAAGATCAAGGCATATGGTCTAGATTTACTCTCTTAACTTCTTTTATTTCAGCAAAGGATGATCAAGTTGGGTTATGTAATGGAAGAGAGAGAAAATTATCATAAGAGATGCAAAGGGGGTGACCATCAGTGAATTATGTGCTTAATTAATAGAACATGATATAATAAGAGCTGACATTTTTATGGTGCTTCCCTCTATAAAAATCTTACTGTTTCCTCGTTATGCCATGGAGATGACCTTGGATTCTCAAAGTCAATGACAGTAGACAACACATTTGATTTAATGAAAAGGACCTAGACTAGGACTTTTAATCTCTAGCTCTATAATTGGTTGGTTTTATATGATCTTAGGCAAATTATACAATCTCAAAGTCTCAGAATTTCTTCATTTGCAAAATGATATCTTCTCTTTACAATTCATAGTTGTTTTTTCAGAATAAAATGTAAGAAATATCTGGATCAGTCATAACTAAGTATAACCCACATATAAGAAAACATCAATGGTATATGGACAAAGGTTTTGAAGCTGTTTTCCTTGAAGGAGAGTATTCTGAAGCATTAACTGGGTCACCAAACCCTCACTACTGGGTTTGGAGACATTCTATCATGTAAAAGAAAAAAGTTTGGGATATCTTAGAGAGCAAGATGGGTGAGGATTATGTAAATGAGGCTGGATTTTACCAACTAATACTAGAAAAATACACAAACACTGTATAACAGTTTATCCCATGGAATTATCTGAGGTTTCTGCTTCTTAGGCTGTTGAATAGATTCAGACAGCATCGTTACAGTGCTAGCACACTCTAGCAGGGATGTAAGGAGTCTCCATGGAAACATGTAAGTTTGGTTTCCTATAGACATTTTCACACATTGAGTACCAAACTGAGAAAACCATAAGGGACTCAGGGAAAAAAATATTTTAATTCTATCATTGCAATACAGCTCAGCAAAGTGGAAACATTTCAGGAAACATTGAACACAGAATTTTATGTGGGAGACATGATCCTTGAGGAGTTTAAGGGGGGAGGGAGACAAATATAAATATATTTTTAAACAAATGGCACAAAAATCATAAACAGATATGCAGTTGTTTATGCTATTTCTAGCTAATGCAACAAGTATTTTTAAGGGCCTATTATGGACAAAGTACTGTACTAGGCAGTAGAAATGATATGTGGATAGGAAATGGGTCTGGGATTTCATAGCTATGGTGAACTCTCAGATGAGGAAACTTCTTCTACTAATGCCATGTAATGCCTTCTCTGCAATTTATAGTCTTAAAGAGATGTAGAGAGCACTGAGAAATTAAATAACTTGCCTTGGGTCATACAGTCATTATTTGTCAGAAATAAAAAGTCAAAATGAAAAATAGTTCCTGCCCTCAAGGAGGTTACATTCTACTGAAAAAAGCAGCATGTCCATTAAACACAAGATAATTCGAGGAGAGAGCATTAAAGCTTGGGGGTCAGGAAGGTATTCTCATAGGAGGTGGTGCATGGTCCAATCCTTGGAAGAAGCTAAGGATTCAAAGATGCTAAGGTGAGAAGGGCTTGGGGGTAACTTATATAAAGACATAGGGATGGGAGATAGAATGTAAAGGTGGGAGAGCAACATGTAAGCCAGTTTGGCTGGACTATATAGATTGTGTGAAGGAGAGTAATGTGAAATAAATTTGAAATGGTAGATTAAGCCAGAGTATTAAAAGCTTTAAGTATGGTAATGGGAGCAGGAGGAGGGCTGTATTTTATTTGTCCTGCATCATGTATCTTATTATATTTATTTTATTTGGAGGCAATCATTGATGATGGTCTAGCAAAGGAGACTGAGAAAGACTAGAAAGACAGAGAGGAGCAGAATGGGGAGGAGAATATCAAGGAGGAAGGGTTCTTCAATAGTGTCACAGGCTGAAGAGAAGTCAAGAACAAAAATGACTGAGAAATGGTTATTGGATCAAACAATTATAAAGTTATTGTTAACCTTGAAGAAACTTGGTTTACTACAGTGCTGTTAAATGTAAAGATTAATTACTTTTGGAAGGACCAGATTAGAAATGCAAAAGAACCCCAGAGAATATATTTGTCTTCATCTAAGTGTGACTGCTTTGTGTGGCTCTAATTATTTCTATTTTGCTTCCAGAACAGAATTAGGGCGAGGTGACCAGGCTTTGTCCTAGGACACCAACTTTAGAGGGCATTGACAGCATTTGCTTTCCTTTAGCAACATAGAGACCAAAGAAATATAATTTTCCATCTAGTTAGCAAGAATAAATCTCATCTCCCTCTCTGCCATTGCCTATCCTCCTTTTTAGTGGCTGATATCATCCAGCAGCCTATGCTGTTATCCTAGGTCTCTGTCTTCCCCCCAATAGATTAGTGTCAAAGACCTCTCCTTCCTTAACTTATTCCAGGGTGCCTTTAGTGCCTCTTGACCCAGCATAAACATTCCTAATCATGACTTGGTCTGCTGCCTGAGAAGTAAAGACAAAAAGGTTTATAAAACGGAACAGATAAATCCTACTTAATATTCTTTACCTGCCAGACCTTAAAACCACTTTTAAGTGGAACCACCTTAAAGATTGTGTAATTCCCTTAAACCACATACTACTCAGCAACAATACATTATATGTAAATGAAACTAATTATCTTGATTTTACTGTGTACATTTTTACCCCCTTTCCTTTCCCCCGAAATATAAGTTACCTGAGGACAGAGACTGTTTTTGTTTTGTTGTGCTGTGTTTTTGTGTTCCCAGGGACTAGTTTAGTGCCTTTAATAAATATATGCTAGATTTAATTAAAATACATGAACATAATTGTTTATTTGTTTATCTTTTCTGTTTCTGATGTTTATATGTTATATATGTATATAGACATATATGTTACATGTCTATATACACGTATTTATCTATTATGTTGGAGTGTACAAATGTTTATGTTAGACTCTGGTCTGAGGGATGCTGAGCCCTTTCCAGGGCTGTTTTTTACCTTTGGGGTCCAGCTGATTCACCCAGCTCTTACCTGTGGCTCCAAGAAGCTGAGCACGCACTGTGGCCACACTCTGGTAAACTGTTTGGGCAAACAGGCTAAACCAAGTTGAGGGTAACCGTGGGCTTTAAACCCTTTGGTGAATTAAGGGGGTTTCTACCCCATACATGTGAAGACTACCCCTGGCAGAATGGGCAGATGAGTACGAATTTTTTTCCAATGGTCACGAAGGCAGCTGAAGCAGGTATTGTAGAGTGCTTAGAGCTTGGTTAGACATCAAAGATGCCAAGGTCATTCTCTGCATCTCAAGACATCACCTTCATCTTGACTTTCGCCTTACAACTGGACTTTGATTACTATGGAAGAAAGAGTAAGGACTGTAACTTCATATAACTCTGCCTTACTTAAATCCAATTTATGTGTGAGTCAAAAGACATCACCCATACCATTTTACCTTTTTTACCTACCTAAAAGTCCTGTAACAACAGGCAAGTTATGAAGAAGCAAATGTGGATATACTGGAAGGTATAGACACAACCCTGTGCATGGGTGGGCCAGGCCACAGGGTTGTCTTCTCATAGGACTGAAGCAGCAGAGGGATTCAGCAGATCCAGGGGTATTTGAGCATCCTTTTTAAGGACCACACAGTTCACCTCTTGGCATGAGGAAGGGGCTAGAAAAGGTGTCCTAAAAATTGTCTGCTTCACCTGACCTAATCCTGACATGCTCACAGTGGCAGATGTAGGTTTCTCAATCAAAACCGATCTAGTCAACAAGCTTGACAGCCTCCCAAAAGGAGTAAATGACAGTCTCGTGACAATGTGATTGCCACTTGCAAGATCATCGGTGCATATGCTTCCACCATGACAAAACCTGATAAAGCCAAAGAAAAATTCTATCAAGACCTGGAGACCCTTCTCACAATGTGCCAAAAGAGGACAAACATAATTCTGGGTGACTTTAACAACAGAACAGGTACAGATTATTGGACATGGCAGTCCTTGGGAAGAATGGAGTCAGAAACAGTGGCAAAAATGGTCACTTACTACTGAAGGCTTCAGTGTCTCACGATCTTCTCATCAACAACCCTGTCTTCCATTTACCTAAATCTGATAAAACTTCATGGATGCACCCTTTCAGCAGACATTAACATTTAGTAGACTATGAGAAAGAAAGAATGTAAGAGTAACTAAGGCAATGTGTGGCACACAGTGCTGAACTGATCATAGACTTATATTCTTCAAGCTAAGCACTTGCATTCAACAAAAGTGGCAGCCCCAAAGCAAGATGACTACCAGAAGACTGACCGTCAACAGATTACAATACTTCTCCAAGGGTGAACAGCTTATCGCTAACTTGGAGGGAAAGCTGAGCCGACACATAGCTGGCAATGGTGAAGCAGAAAAGGAGTGGGTGGCTTTCAGAGATTTGGTGTGCAGCACTTCATTTACTTATCTAGGTCAGAACACTGCCATGATGGGGAAATTCAGAAACTCTAAATGAAAAATGAGAACTCCACAGGGTTAACCAGTAGGATAGTTTGTTTGTCTCTAGGAAGGCATCATTTAACTCCATCAAAAGTGAAGTGCAAGTGAAGCTTAGAGAGATGCAGGATTCTTGGCTCAGTAATAAGGCAGATGAAATTCAGTTTTAAGCTGATAGTAACAACCCAAAGCACTTTTTTGATGTCCTGAAGGCTAATTATGGGGCCAAAGATCTGTGGAGTATCTCAACTACTCAGTGCTGATGGAGCCATATTGATTAAAGATCCTGGAGAGATGAGCTGAACATTTCTATAGCATTCTCAACAGACTGTCATTAACCAATGCTGAAACCACTGACCGTATAACTCAGGTTAAAGTCAATCCCTCTCTAGCTGAACTTCCAACTGAAGAAGAGGTTTTGAATGCCATTAGGCTCCTTTTGTGTGGCAAAGAGCCTGGTGCTGATTCTATTCCAGCTGAGATTTACAAGGTAGGGATTCCATTGCTCATACAAAAGCCAACTGAAATCTTTTGGGTTATATGGGAAGAGGACATTATCCCCCAGAAGTTCAAGGCTACCTCCACTGCCCATTTCTGTGAAAGAAAAGGAAATAGGTTGTGCTATGACAATCACAGTGGGGGTGTCTCTTAGTCATTGCCAGCAAGATTCTTGCCAGAGTCCTCCTTAATAGGCTGGTCATCTACTGAGAGTCAGTGTTGCTTCAGAAAAGGCCAAGGAAAGGTTGATGTGGTGTTTTCTGCTCAACAGCCCCAGGAGAAATGACAGGACCAGAACAGAGATCTGTATACATTTGTCAAACTGACCAAGTGTATTATGAAGGCAGAATTTATGATTTCAAAGAGAATCATATATATGTCTGAACAGTTCAGAACCACAGGATATAAGGAATTCTCTAAGTAGAAGGCAGAAGAATTAAAGGATTTATTCAGGCTCCAATGTAACAGACCCAC
>JAQQSZ010008184.1:0-13112 GCA_028646595.1 Phalanger gymnotis | reverse complement strand
TCTCCTTAGAGAATCTCTCATACCTTGCGATTTCGGACCATTCAAACATATACATGATTATATTTGAGATCATAAATTCGGCCTTCCTACTACAGGAGTCCATCCTAGACCAAAATGGCTGTGCTGAAACCAGGACAATGTTAGAAAGACAGACCCCAACGTGAGAAGCCAAGTGACATGTAGACATTTGATTCCCAAAAAGAGGAGCAAGACATATGCAAGGAGAGTAAGGAGTCCTTGAAAAGAGGATGGATAACATCTCCAAGGCCAAAAGCAAGCCAACTAAGCAGGTCATTGATCTACCAAGGATGGGAGGGATCAGACTCAACCTTGTCACAGAAAGAATTTGCTGAGTCAGGAATGCCAAAAACTAGATCTTTGGTTGTAGGTTGTGAGAGAAATGATTATTTTCTATTATTTTAATAGCCCATTATAAATTAGGATCCAGGCTTTTTATTTCCTCATTCAGGGACCAGTCCCTGTAGGTCAGTCAGTCATTCTCTGAAAGACATGGGTGATAGAAGAGATTGCCCTAATCCTCAGGGTACATGCTCTTCAATCTTGGGCAGGATGCCACCCAACTAGGAGACCTTACTTCTGCTTGAAATATAAACAGAATCTAATGTAGGTGAATTTTTGCCCTGAGAGAATAAGCCCATGTCCTTGCACCCTTCATTGGAGTTTAGGGTGACCCAGCTCATGCAGGAGAAAGCTAACTACAGTGGTCTGGGTAGAGATGGATTCCTTTTGTCCAGATTGCTGGAGGCAGCTGAGTCTCATGATCCAGCCACTTTCTCAGTAGGAGGACATGAAAATTTGTAGCCTACCTCCTCATTAATTGTTCACTAGTACCTTTCAGGGGCACCCCCTTTTCCAAAAGTATATTAAGGTTTCCAATCTCTTCATGTCTTTGTCTTTGGTTATTGAGAGAAATCAGTGACCATCAACTTATTGATTATTAGCTAGCCTAATCAATAAGTTGATTATTAATTACCCAGAAACACTTTCTGTCAGGCTTTTCATTTGTCACAGTTGGGAGTGACCGGTCCTCAATGACCACTTAATCCGCACATTTCACCTTGAATCTCAGATGTCCTTTGTAGCTGTCTGGTCTTCTGGAAGTATCTTCCCTTGGACATTCTAGGATAGGTAGTCTTGTTCTCAGGGCTGCTCTGAAGGGGCATATCTCTTCAGTAGATTTGTTTTCTGGTTCTGTATCACTTGTAGAAATACTTAGATGGTCCTGTTAAAATCTTTTACAAAACAGATCTCAATACATTTTAGTACAACATCTTACATTTTGCTTCTCCAATAACCAATTCACATGGAGAAAACCAGCTCAAACCCTGTGGTTCTGATCTTATTAACAACAGAGCTATAAGAAGAATATTAAATTAGGAACCCATAGCTCACTTAAACTTCAGAGAATTTAAGTTCTCAAATACCGCTTGCTATCTCTACCTTTTTCTAAATCCTGTACCTGATATAAACATTGCCAGCAACAGGCTAAAGAATCTTAAAAAAGGATCTATGAGAATCTGACTTGGAAATGAGACCTTCTGGTTAAAGATTTAATATTTATACTTAAGTATACATATAAGCTAGGGCTAAGAGTGCTTGTTTAAATTAGCATCGACTCCATTGTTATTAAATTTTTGCAATGTAAGTTTGCAAATTGCTACATTGATATATTTAAGAAATTCAAACTGAAAAATCTGAAGCTAAATATTTTTAAATGCCCCACAAAAGGCATCTATGTGGCGCAGTGGATAGAGCACCAGCCCTGGAGTTAGAAGGACCTGAGTTGAAATCCTTCCTCAGACACTTAACTAGCTGTGTGACCCTGGGCAAGTCACTTAACTCCAGTTGCCTCTCCAAAATATCACAGAAGGTAGAAATCTTGAAACCATTTGAGTTATATACATTCATTTGATATTGTTGCTTTCTCAAAATTTTTACTCGAATTTTAAACTCAATTTTTCAGTTATTTAGAAATTTAAAACTGCTTAATTTCAACTATTTACAATTCAATTTCCATTCCATTCCCCCCTTGGGAGGAGTAGAGACTGAGAAGGATCTGATCTTCATATAAAAACATAGGTAACAACACTTTTTATGAAAAGATGGCCTCTAATACACAAATGAATTACTCCAATTGTAGCAGAAAAGGTCCTGGGATGGGTTGAGCAAACAAACTAATTAATTCTAAATTCGAAAGACTATTGCACATTAAATGAGTTGTCTAATAGTAAAACTTGTTTGTACCACAGGGCATGCCCCACAAACAGTAATAAATCTAAGTAAAATTGACTCTTCTCTGAGGTAACACAAGATATTCCATAAGATACTGTACTAAAGTGACTAGGAAAAGTGACTGTACTAAAGTGTTTTTCTTTAAAACAAAACAGAAGATGTTTCTGATTTTAACCTCACTAATTAACACATTAATATCTTGGTGAAACTCAGTCCCACAAATTTCTACATCATTGTCCAATTGTTCCGATAACATTTTGAGATATTTCAAGGACCTGACTAAAAATGAATATAGCTACATACAAGCAGATAACAAGCTCAAATACACATCTACTCAGTTTCTTAGGGTATGGAAATAACTATAATCTCAAATCGAAAATGGTGAGATCATATATGGCTGCATCTTCAAGCCATGCAGAAGTTCTAAAACATTGTAGCAACAAGACATATTATATCTCAACTTAACTTGCCCTGGTAAGAGAAATTTGCTATGAAAGGTAAAAGCAGGGACATGATTAAAACGATGTCAATACTAGTCCTCCAGGCCCAAGACCAAGGACACAGAATGGCTTAGCACATATATAACATGACAAAGCATCCTCAGATCCATTTGATTTCAGGTAAGAATAGTATAAGCAGCTAAGTGTATGCAGGATACCATAGCCAGGCTCAGAATTAACTACATAGGAAGATTTCTTGTATGGGAAACTAAGTTAAGAGGGGTCTACCTTAGTCTTCCCATTGTCCCCGTCTCAGCCGTTTCCCCAGGGACAGGTACCCACTTGCCACAGTCCACAGACCTCACTCCCTTTGAGCGAATGGTATTTTTCTTGAAGAGGTGGAACATTGTCTCAAGGATGACAACAAATCTGAAATCAAAACTCAGAATAATATCAGGTTGCAGCCTTAGGAGATTTTACCTCACATAGTTTCACTAATCATTCTTAGGCTGAATATAGTTATTAACAAATTACTCTCACGTTGTTGCAGTAAATGAGCTTAGCAATAAGAAGTTATCAGGCCTTATAAAAAATCACACAAAAGATTTTATGTAACATTTTTTTCTTCTAATATTTCTCTTTCTCAAAGCTTAAAATACAAACTGATGCAAAAGGCAGTCACTAGAATTTAATAAAGTAATCATATTCTATAAGTTCACATAGATAAAGAATATATGATAGTTTACTTCAAATATTGACAGTAATGTCCAGACTAACAGATATCCTTTTTTCAAAGTTTCGTATATTAACACTTTTAAAGCAAAACTAAATCATCAAGACTGGAGTCTGTTAAGACCAAGTTGATTAAAGGTGTAACTTTAGTGCAGGCTATTCTATGTGTAACTTCATAACTATCATAACCACAAATCATCACATAAAGCATTTCTATAAAGCACATAGTCTTTCCTAAATTTTTTCTTTCCTAAATTTTCTTTTCTTTATTCAAGGAGTCTTTGTAATGGGAGAAGGGGATCTTGTTTATAAAATAAACCAACACAATTCTTTCACAAGGCTGACAATGATTCATGTTCTTGCTGAAGCTGGCAGATTTACAAATAAGCAGATTTTAAAATTATTATTACAAAGTTTTTCTCCCACTCCCCTTGTCTTTACCAAAAAGTAAGCAATTCTTATTTTTCCCTTTTAAAATATACCTATTTAAATACTTGACAGATTGGTTTCAAATCATGGCAATAGTCTCTACTTACTTAATTGCTTATTTCACAGTATCCAAATAAAAAGGAATTAAAGTCTTCAAAGACACAAGATGACCATTTCCCTAATAGAATTTCTCATACAACGGTTTCCCAGAATTTACAATACAAGAAAATTTAGAAACATGATAATATATTAGAATATCTTGAACTTAAAACTTTTAACACTAATCAGATGATATTAATTTGGTTAAATGCATTTCCAAATTATTTTACATAGAAAATCATCCATCCTATCACAAATGGCTTTTAAAATCATAACCTTCATAGTTTGGAAAGGCATTAGTATAATAAAACCTATTTCATATATCATTAAAGACCAAAATAGCAAAAAGTAATATACATGGGCCAAATGAGATCACATAAGACAAATAAAGCTTTACTGATTTAAATTTAGTGTTAGATTAAATCAGAATATGCTGGGCCAAATATGACAAGCCATTGTTGTTAAAATACTTCATTATGCTTGTAGGGTTTGCAAGATCTTAGAACTCTGCATTATAGAGATGAAGACATCTTTTTTGGGGGGGGGGCAGGGCAATTGGGGTTAAGTCATTCGCCCAAGGTCACACAGCTAGTACATGTGTCAAGTGTCTGAGGCGGGATTTGAACTCAGGTCCTCTTGACTTCAGGGCTGGTGCTCTACTCACTGCACCTCCTCACTGCCCTGAGATGAAGACATCTTAAAGAGATTTCTGCTATATCAAATTCAGAGTAAAAAAACATATTATTATTATATATTGCATTTATAAATGAACAGTTTCAAATATTTAACATTATTCTTTTAACAATTGAATCAATAACAATTTAATAAATAACCCCAAAGAATTCAGATTTTAAAAGAATTTACCATTTTACCAGCATTTCTAATACAACAAATTATCAAATTAGTGTTAAGCATTATCTTATCTACATGATAAACTGAGATAACTTGTTTTAGGATCACACAATTAACAAATTACCCGACATGGATTTTTAAAAACTTTGCATTAATGCCAAAGAGTAGAATAAATTCTGACTTATAAGCATCTTATTAAGAGAGACATAGTTCATTTAAAATGAGACCACAGTGGGGCGGAGCCAAGATAGCAGTTGGAAAACAGGTACTCACTTAAGCTCTCCTCTAAATGCCTCCAAACACCTGTAAAAAGTGGCTCTGAACAAATTATAGAGCTGCAGAACCCACGAAATAACAAAGGGAAGCAAGTCTCCAGCCCAGGACGGTCTGGATGGTCACTGGGAAGGGTCTATCACAATGTACTGGAAAAAGCTCAAGTCAAGTAGTTGACTGGGAACATGAGCAAGCAGCGTAAAAGGACTCAGACTCAGACTATAGGATCCTTTTTTGTTGACAAAGAAGATCAAAACATATAGCCAGGAGAAGTCAACAAAGTAAAAGAGCCTACATCAAAAGCCTCCAAGAAAATTATGAATTGGTCTCTGGCCATGGAAGAGCTCAAAAAGAATTTGGAAAATCAAGTAAGAGAGGTAGAGGAAAAATTGGGAAGAGAAATGAGAGTGATGCAAGAAAATCATGAAAAATAAGTCAATGACTTGCTAAAGGAGACCCAAGAAAATAACACCTTAAAAAATAGACTAACCCAAATGCCAAGAGAGGTCCAAAAGGCCAATGAGGAGAAGAATGCCTTAAAAGGCAGAATTACCCAAATGGAAAAGGAGGTCCAAAAGACCACTGACGAAAATACTACCTTAAAAATTAGTTTGGAGCAAGTGGAAGCTAGGGACTTTATGAAAAATAAGAAATTATAAAACAGAACCAAAAGAATGAAAAAATGGAAGACAATGTGAAATATCTCATTGGAAAAACCACTACCTGGAGAATAGATGCAGGAGAGATAATTTAAAAATTATTGGACTACCTGAAAGCCATGATCAAAAGAAGAGCCTAGACATCATCTTTCAAGAAATTATCAAGGAAAACTGCCCTGATATTCTAGAATCAGAGGATAAAATAGAAATTGAAAGACTCCACTGATCAACTCTTGAAAAAGGTCCCCAAAAGAAAACTCTTAGGAATATTGTAGCCAAATTCCAGAGTTCCCAGGTAAAGAAGAAAATATTGCAAGCAGCCAGAAAGAAACAATTTGAATATTGTGGAAACACAATCAGGATAACACAAGATCTAGCAGCTTCTACATTAAGGGATCAAAGGGCTTGGACTATGATATTCTGGAGGTCAAAGGAGCTAGGATGAAAACCAAGAATCACCTACCCAGCAAAACTGAGTATAATACTCCAGGACAAAATATGGATTTTTGATAAAATAGAGGACTTTCAAGCTTTCTCAATGAAAAGACCAGAGCTGAATAGAAAATCTGACTTTCAAATAGAAGAATCAAGAGAAGCATGAAAAGCTTTGTTGTACTCTGAAATGCAGAGGGATAGAACAGAGAGAGCTGGGGGAGTCATGGCCCATCAGGGCTACAAAGATTGGAATGCAGAACTTTATCAAACTCAAGAAACCGACGAATTCTGTAAAAGCCTCCAGAAGTCACCAGGAGCTACACAGGGAGCTCCTCATGAACCACAGAAGGTGAGGGGTGGGCATGGAATCTCCACTCCATTACTTAGACCAAGGAATATCCTGAGCATCCTCAGCTAGAGCCTTTGGGTTGTCATGGAAACTGGGTACCAAAAAAAACAACAACTGGATTTAGAGGGTTAAAGTCTCACCTCTGACATATACAAACTATTTCAATGATCTCCAAGTTTTTTAAAATTATGTTTCCCTTTCAGTTATACATGGATCCAATAGCAGTATATTCACTTACTTATAAATTATATATATATTATATACTTTTATAATTATATTGCTTACAATCACTAACAATGTTCATTATAAATTTTACACAAAAATCGAAATTAAAAAGGGAGAAATAGAATGAGACCAGAGCAAATTCAATTATACCTGAATCTATTTCCCAAATAGTATTACACAGAATTTCAATTCATAATTTCAATTATTTAGTATTTTGTGTATATATATATATATATATATATATATATATATATATATGCATATATATATGTTTTAAACAAGGACCATTTTATTCCAAGATTTCATGTTATGGGGTCCACTATTTCTAGCTAATCCATTGCCAAAGATTTTAAAAATGGCAGTCTGCTATTAGATTTTAATCTACCTCAATTATCCCAGTAGGGAAACATACTTTAACTTAGTTCAGATCTGGATTTTACAATTACTAATGGCAACATTTAAAATCTCAGAAAGAACGCATTATCAATGTATTCCTAGCGCTCTATAACTTTTTTCCTATCTTTCAAATCAAGGTATAATTTTTATTACTGTAGTTTCCATGAAATAAATACATAAAATTTCTCATATTTCTTATTCCAACCAAAACCAGCAACCTCCCTCGAAACTATCATTCAACGTAACTAAACCCTCTTTTCCTTGTTATATATCTCTCTCATGGTCTGAAAATTGACACCTCATTACCTTCATATTCTTCCCTTAAACTTCTTTTTATTTTGTTCACTCCTTTAATTCTCTTTATTCCAATAGTATTTTAGACTTTATATCTCATTAATCTTTACTTCACCAAATTTCTTCTTTACAATTTTAATATATGTACTTGCTACACAAACATAATGACTTGCTAAAAACATTCACTCACTATGGTTGTGAGTTTGCCAGTAGTTTACTTAAGAGAGTTAAACTGTTGAATTATTACCAATTCTGTTATTTCCTAAGAGATGGAAGCATCAAAATATTTTAAGATTCTGTAACAGCAAGCACCCTGGCACATCCAGGATGGCCGGCTAGCACAGGTTCTTTGATCTGCTTTTCTAAAGGAAAGGCAACTTAAAGAGGTCAACAATTTTACTTTAGTTATAGATAAGTAGAAAATACAAGCAGAGAAATTAGCACAGAGATCAACAGAGAGGGCTCAAACTATCTGAATAAGGTAATAAAACCACCTACATATACCACCAGATTGGGGGAGCATCAAGATCTGAGTAGTCGAGGCTCTTAACAAATGGTTACTCAGAGTCCTATCCAGGCAATCTAAAGGTCCTACTCACGAGCAAGCCTCTAAACCAAAATCTCATATATACACTTTTGGCTCAGAACCAGAAGGCATCACAACCCTTATGACTCAGTGCCTAATTAACTTAGTACTAAAAGTTATAAAAGCCTTCCTACAAGCAAGCCTCCCCTAAGCAAGCTTTTCCTTAGCAAGTTCCTCCCCCAATGGGCTCTATGTGACTGAGGATGTTGTATCATCAAGGCAATATTCACATTGGTTGTTATTGTTATGAGTATGCTGGCATGGTTCTTAATGGCAAAATATAACAGACTGTCCATGTAGAACACAGAAGCAAAACATTTCTTCAGACACCAGATCCCAACACCAGTAAACCAAATCCATCGTAGCAACAAAGAAGTTAAAAACACATTATCACTACAGAGAGCAGCTCCATTTCATAGCTTTCCTCTCCTCCCCCACCAGGGCCTTCCTGCAAACAAACACTCACAGCAAGCTGCCTGCCTCCTCCCTCTCCTTCAGCTCTAACTGCTCTGACTGCCCCCACCAACTTCCTTCCTGCTCCACATTTTCCTGTTCCACTTGTTCAGAAAGCTCCTCCCACCGCATGTGACTTAGGTGTCCTGTGATGTAAGCAGGTCACATGGGCTTATTAATGAATGGGGAGATCTTCAGATTAAGCAAAAAATACATTATCAGTACAGATGTATCACAGCTGTAAGCTGGGCCAGAGCTCAAAGCAGCAAGACATCCGTGTTTGAAATACCTGTGTACCTTTAGAGCTGGGAACCCGGACCCTGTTACAGGAAAAAAGGGGATACATGTGATCACATAGGCCTCTTAATGGACAGGGAAGATCTTCATATTCCATTAACATTACAGATACCTTTAGCAATTGTAAAAATCTTTAACAGCTTACAAAAACTTGGTAATTTCAAATAACAATTAAGGTCTGGTATATTATTCATAGAACTGCAACAAAAAGCATTTGTCCAGATAAATTACACTTCCATTTTAAGTTGCTTTCTTAAATAGACTTCTCTTTTTCACAGGCAAGAAACCAAACAGTTCTTAAAAATTCAAATACATAATTTATTATAAAAATGGGCAGTAGTATTGTATAATTTGCAGCAAAACTTCTAATTTCAACACATACACCAATTTAAAAGTTATTTCTAAATTGATTTATATTTCACTATCATTCCTTAGAAGTTTCTTTCTAATCAGAAAAATGACCTTCCTTTCTTGGCTGTAAAACAATAAATCAGTTATTCTGGGGAGTGGGAAGTGGTCTTAATACTCTTAAAACAAATTCTAAAGAATGTTAACCCAAACTTGCTAGAATATATCAGCATTTATTAAAAAAATGTTTGAACCACAATTTAGGGATTCACAATAGAGAATTTAGATTTCAGTCATAAAGTTAGTCTCAAATTAATTTACAATGTCATAAATTTCTGTAAATTGGGGGAAAGATTCCATCCCCCCCATCTGTGTTCCCTTCCAACTTGTCCATAGTTAAGCAGAGAGACCCTTTTTCCCTCAAATAAAAGTTTTCTCTGAACTTTTTCTCTCCAGAAAAAAAAGCTACTTTGCCTTTTAAACACAGATAATATGACAAAAGAGAGAAGCACTTACTGGCAAAGTCTCTCTCCTTATCCCTTAGTAAAGATTTATGAGAGTTAAATCCCTGCTAGCCAGTCCTGTTGTTTTATAACTCCATTCTTCCAGGCTCTCTGCCAAAACACATAATTAAAGTCACACAGAAGCACATAGCAACAAATATAGGGCTGATAACAAACAAGATTGTATTCTTGGTTTGATTTCTGACTTAGACTGTTTAAGATCAGTTCTACTCTGATTAACATTTTCCTGCAGGGAGGCTAATTTATATTTAGATCCTCATTCACAGTTTCCTAGATACCACGAAGAAGAACCCATTGGGGATTTTGATGGAGGACCTTGCCTTGTCTAGACATGATCTCAAATGCAAGATTTTGTTATCTCCTGCCATTCTTGTAGGTATCTACAGCTGCAGCCATATAACCAGTGGTGGTCCCAGAGAGCTGCCCATCTCTGTACCTAAAAAACAAATTACCCATGGGTAAACCTTAATGAAACCCTTGAATAAACTCAACCCTTGAACTCAGTCAAGGTGGGAGTTAAGACATCTGAGACGGGACTTACTGAAGGACGGTTTGAGTCCTGGCCCATGGATGGACACAAGGGCTCTGTGTTGATATCAAACTCACAGGGCTGAGTCTGGGGGCTATTCACAGATGTCATCCTTCAAATCTCACTTCTGACATCAAAATGTCAACCTGGAAAAACTCAGACCAACTAAGTGATCAGTAAACAAAATGAGGCATTTATTCAGGGTTGAGGAATTATAATTCAGGACAACACACTGACTTATTCAGACAGGAATGCCCAGGGAAGAAGGGGAAAAGGGGATTCTTATAAGGCACAGGTGTGGCAAACAGCAGGAGGGTTTATAGTCTGGATACACAGAATAGCAGAACTGCAGGAAAGGAGTATGGAAGGTGTTGAGGGATTACAAGATCACAGAAATGTCCTTGCAACTATGTCTGGGAATAGGAGTGGTGAGAAACTGCTGGTCAGAGCAGGGTAGGGGTCCAGATTTTCTCTGGGGTTGATAACCCCTTTGGCAGCCTGGTGAAGCCTATGGACCCCTTATCAGAATAATGATTTTAAATGCATAAAATTAAATGCACAGGATTATAAAGGAAGTCAATTATATGGAAATATAGTTACCAAAATATATTTTGAAAAATTTTGCAGATTCTAGGTTAAGAACCCCTGATAGACTAGGCAAAGGAGTAAAATGGTTTGGTGTGTAGGAGCATGTTGTTCTAGCTAGATTTAAGAGGTGGGTCTATCTTTTCTCCTGCCTGGGTTTGAAAGGCAAGTTTCTCTGATAAAGTTCAGAAGGAAAGAATAGCTCATTGACCCTTCCCTTACTAGTTCAGCCTAAGAGCCTTATCACTACCACTTCACACATATAATCCTCTCCATTTTATAGATGCTGAAACTGAGATTCCATGCAATAAAATGCCTTACCCCTAGTTATATGATTAAAAAGAATCAGAGATCCAAATCTACCTTTTCTGACCACAAGTTCATTAGTGGTCTTTGCATTACTCCAAATTGCCTCTTATTACACAAGAATTGCTTTAGCGAGGTACAAAACGAATTGCCACATGAGGTCCAGCAGCATACAAGATAACTCCAGTGAGGGTGCTCTTTCTATGAAGTGAAGATAATTACATCATATTCTCATATTCTGCCATTTTTGTCCATGGACGTTCATAAATCATAAATCAAGATCTTGCTCTTTTCTAGATCCCTTTGGAACTCTGCTGCCACAGAGTGAGTTCAAGAATTCTCTCAACTTATCCTAAGCAACTGCAGGAAAAAAAACCCAACAAAATGACAACCCAGTAATTCAAACCAGGAAATGAACAGGATCTAGCTTTAGGACTTCATATTCATACACATATAGATATGCTGCTGGATTTGAGTAAAAGACAGAACAAGAAATTATCTTTCTGTTTAGATTGGATAAAAGATCCACCCAACATCCTCCTTCTAGGGCTTCTCTTTTACCATCCTAGGGCTCTCAGCACAGTGCTTGGATTGTCCATGTCTTGTTCTTTGTTCTCACTAACAGACTATCTTTTTAAATCATAAATTTCCCGGACAATATTTTCAAGTGCACAAATCATTGTTGGTAATATTATCTAGCTTATTTATGACTTCCACAGGTTTCTTCATTACTTTTTGGATCACCTATAAGTTTGAATTTTCATGTAGCATCTCTAAAAGAATATTGATATGAAAAAGATGAATTTTTGTTTTAAGGAACTGCTTGACATCACTGAAAGGATGGTATAATTTCCCAAATTTAATCAAGCTGGTTTTTCTCTTACTATTCAATACTGAGCCCAGCTTGATTTAGGATATATGAAATGCTAGTAAGGTATCTGGGAAATTATATCCTATAGGCAATTAGAAGTATGAGTCAGGAGCTTCAGAAAGTTCAAGCTGGAGCTGCAGTTAGTTGGTCAGCCCTTCTTTTCTCTAAAGGACCATGACATCAAGATGGTGATGCCATGACTTGCAAGTGAATTGGATTTGAGTGAGGGAGGTTCTGTGCAAAGTCACCAGCCTCACTCTCTCCTCCAGAGCCATCTGGGTCCAGTGGCAAGATATAGATCAAGATGACTGGAGATGCCCCCCAACCCCCAAGAAACTCAATGATATTACTAGTGCCCAAGTATAAGAGGGTGGGTGTGGGGTAGGTTGAGTAAATCAATTATATTGCCCCCTTTCTTCTAAAGTAATTGTAAGATGAAAGCCTGGAATACTTTAACTTGATTAGAACACTTCTTTAATGAATCAATCTATCATAGGAGCAACTAAGCATACTTGGTCAGCCCCTCATGTTGTTATAAAATAATCAAGTTGTTTCAGCCAAGAGATTTTAGTGTTTCGAAGAGGAGAGGAGAAAGTACTTCAACTAAATCCCTGAGAAGTCATCCTTGGGGGTAGTTGGAGGAGTAGAGCCTTGAAATGGTTTCAGTCTCCTTCTCACCTCCCACCCCTAGCAACTGATGTCAGTGTCTAAATTTGGAGTTGAGAACAGACTGGCTACAATAAGGAAAGTAAGTTCAAAAGGGGAACCAAGGTGGCAGAGTAGTAGGAAGCAGTGTGGCAAGCTCCTATCCATAAACTCCAAACATCTAGAAAATATGCTGGACCTTGTTGGAGAAATTCAGAAAAAGTCATAGTAAGTCACTTGTCTAGCTCAGTTTGGCATAGACAGACAGTGAGGTCTGTGGATGAGGATAGAGTCAGACCAGGAACATTTCCATGCCCAGGAAAAGGCTTTGTATTGAAATGCCCCCTTGCACAGAGGCAAGCAGCCCCCCCTGCACAGGGGCAAGCAGCCCCGCCCCCTGCACAGAGGCATGAAGCCCTCTTGCACAGGGGCTCGCAGCCCCAGCGGTGTTCCACTTACTGGAGCACTGTAACCCAGGAGTAAACACAATTCACTGAGCAACACTGATCAAACACCTAGCATAAATCATTAG
>JAQQSZ010008183.1:0-13113 GCA_028646595.1 Phalanger gymnotis | reverse complement strand
CCATCACTTCACTACAACTATTCTTTTCAAAGTTACCAATAATTTCTAAATCATAATATTTTTGTAATCGTCACTTAAATTCATAGTTGGTAGGGATTGTTACAGATTTTGTATTTGTATAATTAGCGCCTAGCAAAGTGGCTGAAAAAGAGTACTTTTTACTCTTATTTTACTGCTTATTAAATACTTGTTGATTGATTGATTATTGGCCGCTTTGCAGCATGTGACACTGTGGACCATCTACTCTTATTGGGTAATTTTTCCTCATGAATTTTCAGGACACTGGTCCTCCTGGTCCTAGTATTCATCCTACCTGTCTGACCTTTCCTTTTCAAGGCCACATGTGGCCTTCTGGGTCCTTAAGTGTGCCTCATTGACTGAATCTAAACTTCACAGAAGAAATCACCTTAATAAAAGGATTCGTCTTGTAAAACCTAGATTCAGTCAAGAGGCTGAACCCAAGGACCTAGAAGGCCACAGGTGACCTCGAGGATACAGGTTTCCCACCCCTGCCCTAGAACCTTACTTCCTTTTCTATACCTTCTCAATAAACTCATTTGTTTCCACTGCCATTAACGTCTCCATCCAAAGGAAACCTAAGTCAGTGAATCTAGCTCAGAAATCCAGTCCACAAATCACTAATAGTTGGACATTTACACCTCAATGTACCTAAAGCATTTCAAACTCAACAAGTTCAAAAGAGAAATCATCTTATCCCTAACCTTCAACCTAAAACTACTCATCTAGATAATTTCTTATTTCTTTTCAGGGTCCTGCCGTCCTTCCAAGAAGCCTAGTCTGCAATCTTGAAATCAGTCTCTGTTCTTCTCTCCATCATCCATTTCCTAACCATCCAGCTGCCAAGTCTTCCCACTTCTTCATATATCTCATAACCTCTCATGTCCACTTAAATAGCCATCACCCTAACTCAGGTTTGCATCTCCTTTCACTTGGATTATTGCAAAAATCTCCATTAGAAATCCAGCCTCTCCTTCCTCTAAACTATTTTCTAAATAACCTATAAAAATCATCTTCCTAAAGCACATGGGTAATCATGTCATTCGCTTACTCAAGTCTTGAACAGATCCCTTGTTGCCTTAAGGACAAAATAACAATTCTTCCCCTTGACATTGAGGGTCATGCACAATCTGAATCCAGCCTACCTCTTCATATTTATTTCACTTTGCTTCCAGATATGTAGTGTATGTTCCCGCCCAACTGGCTTACCGCTTCTTCCCCAGACTCAGAACTTTATCCTCATCTCTGTCTCTCTGCCCACGTCATCCTCCGTGCTCCAGATGCCCTATCTCATCTCTCCTTCTTAGAATCTCAACCTTCATTTGTGGCTCTGCAAGTGGATCACTACTTACAGAAAGTTTAGTTTCTAAAATTCTTTCCCTCTTCACTTCACCTTGTATTGATTTATTTGAGTAAATATTTTATCCCTTTTTCTCCAATAGAATGTAAGCTCCCTCAGTTGAAGGATTGTTTTGCATTTTTCCCTTTCCATTCCAGTGCCATGGACAAGGCTCTGTGCATAGTGGGCACAGAAAAATATTCATTGAATGGAAGGCACCAACTCACTTTTAAAAACTTTAAGTCTCATTTATGTTGGTAACAAAATCATAACAAGCAGATAACAGGAATTCTTATAACTCAATATCACAACTGAAATGTCATAAATTACTTTCCTCCCACAATTTTTGTTGAAAGTATTGTTTTTTTTATAGATGAGTAACTAAGGATCACAGAGCTGCAATCACTTACCCACAATCAGAGGCAGAGCCAGTAAGACTCAAATATAGGATTCAAATGCAGCTCTCCTGACTTCAAGTCCACTTCTCTTTCCACTGCATCAACCAACAAATACATCAGTGAAATTCTTCCAGTTAAAGCCTCAGTCTGAAAAGCAGGAGAGAAGTTATACATGAAAGAAAGCTATCTATCTAAACATGGAGATCTTTGCCTAAGGTATTCTTATCTAACAATGTTTGATCATGTATTTACTCTTTGTAGTGATGTTTCAAGGTGTATGATATGACCTATGGTAGATCAAATTTCTAACATGCTGTGATAATGTTCCATTCATACAACTCACTTGCAAATCTTTGACCCTATATGGCCCTACAATGGAACAGATACATTAAGACCCAAATCAGGAATGAATCCTACTTATTAAAACAAGGTGAGGGGGGAGATTAAAGCCTTATGCAAAATTGAAATCAACATACAGTTTGACATATCAAAAGGATACACAAAAGGCCCTACCCTCTGAACTGACCTACAAATAAAAAATCAGATCTAAGTGATTTTACAACAAAACCAAGAACAACACTGGTACCTACTGTTACAAGAAGATGGTAACTTTAGACTCCAAGGAACTATCTTGGCACAGTGAGGAAATATTTATGTTTGGTTTCGTAGCATTTGGGATTTAGACCCTTGAGCACCTTGCCACCAAATATAGCCAATATCATAAAAATTCCATTTGAAATCCAATGGGATTAAGACAATTACTACCACAGAAAGTTGTTTGAGAAGGTCTCTAAATTCTCAGTGGCCTTCATTAGTTTTTTCTTTGTTGATGTTTATCTAGGATTTTTTAAAAATGGAAAAAGAAGAGCAGATAGCAAGATAGCCAAATCAGTGAGTATGATCTGCTATGGAAACTCTCAAAAATTGTTCTGGGATAAATATGGGGTAATTGTCATTGTGACAATGTTCACTGGGTGAAAATTGGTGCTCATCACATCACCTGATTCATTTTGGGTCAATTGTCATTAAATTTTCTGCAACATAGGTTAACAACTATGTTGTTGATATACTTAAGAAATTCCAAGAACACCTGAGAAATCCAAAACTAAATTTTTGTAAAAGTAATATAGAAGCAGAATTCTGGAAATCTTTTCAATTCCATAAATAATCATCTGATCTTGTTGCTTTCTCAAAATGTTTTGCTTCAATTAACTTTCCATTTTAATTGGTAACCTTTACAATTCAATTATTTCTAGTAAATCAGTGCCCTTTAGAAATTCACCCCTGTTCTAATTCCATGGCTAATCAAAGAGGCTCCTCTTTAGCATGTGGATATCAAAACCATTCATAGAATACCTCTACTTGCTCTAAATTTCTTCAGGGCATTTTCATGACATGTCAGCATGCCATACAAGAAGTAGCCTCTTCCATATGGGGGATTGTAGCCTCATCCCACTCCATATATTACCATCTGTAAACTCTACATGCTCCCTCTCATGTTCCCCTTCCCCATTATCACTGCAGAAAAAGAAAGGACCAAATAGAATTCAGACATATTTTGTATTTGTAGCATCCACCTTACCAAAGGATTCTCAGGTTGGTTGGATGACTAACTAAAGAGAGACTAAGCTTTAAAGAGGCTAGGTCCTCTTCCCTTTTCCCTTTCTTCTTCCCCTAGGAGAATTTTGTGAGAAGCAGGGTGCATACAGCTGAGAGGGTGAGTTTTGCTACAGTGCATAAGAACTTCTGGAGAGACTGAAGCAGGTCTGGTGGTATATGGGGCAGCATTTGAACAGCAACTAGAGCTCCATCCATTTCAGTCAAGGGAACAGCCTGAGAATTCTGTCTGGGAACACCAGCCATTGTTTCTCTTCCACACAGCACAACTGATATCATTGATTAGAAATTCTTCACTTTTCTCTCCCACTTTAGGAAAGCCTACAGTAACTCAAAAATTTCTTTCTTTATCTAGCTTATTGATATTTCTGTTGAATTTGCATTGCAGAGTGGCATCAGCTAATACTGTGACTGATCACAACAACTTCTGATTCATATATGTGTCATCATTGGGAATAGGATGCAACAGAGGGGGGTAGTGGCAAGATGCACAAAAAATATTAAAGAAAATATAGACTTGGAAAATAGCAGGTTCTTCCTGCCTGGGAACTCCAAGCTTAATTAAAAGGCTTATGCTGATTTTTATTCTATACTTCCCAAAATGGGGTAAAAGCATGAACCTAGCTTTATACTTAGACAAACATGAGCCCAATAATAATTGCTGTCTGGTGAAGATTTTGACAGAATTACACAGTAGGGCACATGGCCTTCTCCATTCTGCACACGCTTAGTAAGACGCTTTTAAAATGATAGAATTAAGGCTGTGAACTAAAGAGAAAGTCTCATTTGGTGGTAGGAGGAGAGAAATAGGTGATAAAGATTGTCAGTGTCCACATTAGAAAGGTGAGGGATGAATTAAGAATCAGAAAATGGAGTGTCACATGTAGGGTAAGGCAAATAGTCCAGTGTAGCTAGATTGTGCACTGCATAGATGGAAGTAAAGTGTAAGACTGAACAGGAAGGAAGCAGCCCGTTTGTAAAGATTTTTATTTTTAAATGATTCTTATTAATTGATATCTTTTGTTTTTACATGTCCCAATTTTTTTCTACTATCTCTTCCTCTTCACCCCTCACAAAGAGTTATCATGTACAATAAAGAGTACATTTTGGGGGCAGCTAGGTGATGCAGTGAGTAGAGCACCATCCCTGGAGTCAGGAGGATCTGACTTCAGATCTGGCCTCAGACACTTGACACACTTACTAGTTGTGTGACCTCGGGCAAGTCATTTAACCCCAATTGCCTTGCTTTTGCCCCTCCAAAACAAAAACAAAGAACACATATTTACAGGTGTATTATGCCACAAAGATAGTCCTTGATAGAAGGAAATCTCCTGCATATACCTAAATATTTATTGTGCCATTTTTATGGTAACAAAGAACTGGAAACAAAGCAGAGAGAGGAATCATTTTTTTCTCTTATATTAAGAACCAAGTGTTACTTAAAATTAAGATTTTCCTTTTCTATTTTCTCATTCAGAAACTAACCCCTATAGGTTATTCAGCCCATCTCTTAAAGACATTACTGACAAATGAGATTACCCAAATGCTCAGGGTATATGCTTTTTGGTCTTGGGTGGAACCTCACCCAACTAAAAGACCTTACAAACAGAATCCAGTTTAGGTGAGAACTTGCCCTTAGTAAAGAAACCCATATTCTTGCAATCTTCCATTAGAATTTAGAGTGAGACAGCTTATGAAGGGGAAAACCAGCCAGAGTGGTCTGGGTAGAGATGAATTCTTTTATCTGGATTACTAGAGGTGGCAGGGTCCCATTATCAGGTCACATTCTCAGCAGAACGATTTGAAGACTTTTTGCCTACCTCCTCATTAGTATGTTCAACCTCTCATTGAATGTTAGTCGATCATATTTGATTTCCACCCTCTGCTACATCCCCTTTTCAAACTTTTTTAAGCATTCGGTGTTCTTCAAAGCACACCTTTTGTTTCCAGGAGTGCCTCTCAGCTCATTTTCTTAATTATTTACTAGCCATAATAATTAAATTGATTATTAAATACCAAGAAATGGACATTTATTGCAGCAGATGGCCAGTGACTGAGGAGTGGTTAAACAAATTGTGACACATGAACATAATGGAATACAACTGTGCTATAAGTAACAATGATTGATACAGAAACATACAAATGATGTAAATTATCTGTTACAGAATAGTGATAACAGAGCCAACAACACAACACACACACAATGAACACAACAATGTAAACATAAAGGACAATCCCCACAAATTGACAGAAAATGAGTGTTGCAAATTCCAAAAAAAAAACAATCACGTACCTAAAGAAAAGGAATAAGGTACTTTTCTAAACAACTTTGCAAAAGTGGGAGATTTGTTTGTGGAATAATGAATGTATTTTCAGACCTTTGCAATCAACCATTAAATTCACAAATTTAACCCATCAAAATGAAAATATACCTTTTCTAAAACATATTTAATAGTATCACTTAATCCTAGCCATTATATTGGTAAAATATTAGATCCTTTTGGGAAAAGACAGTTTCACTTTTGTTTTTGTATTTCCCAAACAATATGAAGTGCCTGGGACATATTATATACTTAATAAATATTTGTATGGAGCTAATTCATGAAAAAAGGTGTTTTTTACTCATCAGCTTCTTCAGAGCCCCCTTTACTTCATTGTTCCTCAGACTATAGATTAAAGGGTTCAACATGGGTATCATTACAATGTAGAAAACAGACATGACTTTATTCACATCTGTGGAGTAGCTGGACTTAGGCATCACATAAATGAACGTAAGGGTGCCATAGAACAAAGTGACTGCTGTGAGATGGGAGCTGCAAGTTGAGAAAGCTTTAGATCTCCCTTCGGTAGAGCTTATCTTCAGGACAGAGAAGAGGATGTATACATAAGAGATTATGATAATTAGCACTGTGATCATAATTATCGACCCAGTAGATGCAGAAGGAAGAATTTCAGCAAGATCGTCTTGGGAGTAGGAAAGCTCCAAAAGTGGTGAATAATCACAGAAAAAATGATTAATCTCATTGGGTCCACAGAAGGACCGAGTCAATAAACAACCAGTGAAGATCCAAGCATTTATAAAACTACCCAGGTAGGATATGATGAGTAACTGAGTGCAGGCCCTACTAGACATGTTGGTGGAGTACAGTAGGGGGCTACAGATGGCCATATACCGATCATAGGCCATCACAGCCAGCAGGAAGCACTCAGCTGTCCCAAAGGTGGCTCCACAGAACATTTGGGCCACACAGCCTGCAAAAGGGATTACCGTTTTTTCTACAAGGAAGTTCTTGAGCATAACAGGTGTGACAGATGAGGAATATGCAGAATCCACAAAAGCCAAGTGACTAAGGAAAAAGTACATTGGAGTGTGAAGTTGGGAGCTCTTTCTGATCAATATAATTATGCTAAGGTTACCAAGTAAGGTGACAGCATAGACACCCAGAAATATCACTAAGAGGATGACACAAAAGGTTGGATCATCTGTTAATCCCAAAAGAATGAATTTGGTCACAGAAGTGCAGTTATTCCCAGACATCTCTCTTGGAAAGAGTACCTATTAGACAGAAGAAAAGCAGATTAAAATAGAATGTAGGAGTAAGATTTGGATATGTCTATTGAAGTATTCAAGAAACATTCACTGACCACCTCCTACATGCCACTTCTAGTATCTTACTCCCATTCTTGGGTCCTATGCATTATGGGAGTGTGCCTATAAGCAAAGCAGACATGAACAAATTTCTTTCCTCCAAATTTTTCTACATGAACCAACCACACTGTATTTGGGAATTTTATCATTGTGACAGTGAAAAATTCTGTAAGCATGAAGAATTGAATTCCCAAAACAGGAACTTTTCTTAACTATATGCAGAGACTATATCCAAATGTGTAAGTGCTGTTCTGTCAACTAACCACCATTGTTAATCCATTCCGAAGAAACAGAGCTTGTTTTTTGATCCCACACCTCTCACTGGCCCATTTTCCCCATTCAACAATGTTACATACTTCATGCTAATTTACTATAAAAAGTCCTGTTTTCCAAGATGACCCTTGTGCCCTAAAATCACAAAAGAGAAAGAATGGAGACTGCATTCTAAGTATTCTCATTGTCCTTTGCTTCTAGAACAAGATATTACTACGAAGGGCTAACATTAGGCTAGATATTATCAGCCTGAAGAGTATGGGGAATTTCCCATGAGAACCTCTACTCTTTCTAGATAAAATCATAGAAAGCACTTGCTCAACCTGCTGTAACCATATCCTGTTTACTTATTGCTTCTTTCAATTGCAGAATAGCTGAGCAAACTCTGCTGCAGGAAGGTAAGTGCAAATTATTGTGATATAAGAAATGATGAATAACACTGCTTTGCAAGTAGTCCAGAACAAAACACTTTCATCAACTGATGCAGGATGAAGTCAGTAGAGCCAAAAGAACAATTTATGTGATGATTATAATAATCATGAGAGTGGAAACAACTTTGAAAGACCTGAGAACTTGGACCAAAATCATGACAAATCCTGGCTTCAAAAGACTGATGAGGAAATATTATCCACTTCTTGGCAGACAGATGGTAGACTTGAAAAGATCAAGATTCTTACCATATCATTTATTTATTTATCCTATTTACAATTAATTGATTTTGTCCTGTAAGTGCTTTTGTCCTCTAATTATTTAAGTCATGTTTCTTTGTCTCTGAAATTATTTCAGAATTCACCTAGCCTGTAATGGGTTAATTTTAGGAAGGCAGATCCCTTGTTAATCACTTATATCTTTTTACCTCAAAGAATTTATCTGCCCTTTGAGAATGTGTGGGAAAGCAAAGGAGTACTGGTCTAATGTCTCTACACAACCAAGCTATACTTCAAGGATGCCTGGTTTCCTGTCTAAAAGTCTAGGCCACTATCTCATACCTGTACCCTCAAAATGAGCATTTCTTATTCTCGTAAGAGGAGAGTCATTGCTAGACCCTATTTTCAACCTTCCAACCAATCATGTTGTTCCTTGTACCTAAGCTCTGTAACCAACCCGGTTGGTCTTAATCCTAAGATGTGGTCTACTCAGTTCTGTTCTTTGTTCTGAACTCCCAAAAATCTTGCTTGGGGTCATTGGCACTCGTGGAGGCAATCATACCCCTACTATTGAATGTTATCTTGCTCAGAGAGTTTCCTCAGTTTACCTTTTTGTTCAATTTCAAATTCAACAGATTGGAGATACAGACAGAGACAAGCCTTTTCAAATATGGCTGATTTGTTGATTTGTGTTCTTGACTATACACATCTCACAAAAGAAAGCTTACATATATAGATATGTACATATACATATACACACAAATATATATGGTATATACACTTATATATAATATATAAGGCACACACACACCCATACATACATACATATATATGTGTTTATATATATACATACATATATATATATGTAATATTGCTTTAAAAGGCCAAACTACCTTGATAATATTTGCATTTGTTGATTCTTGTTGAGTTTTAAATATGAAAAGTTATCTTAAATATTACTTTTTCCTAGACTTATCTTATTATTCCCAACAGTAAACTCATATTTCTTTTCTCTTAAGTCCAATAAGAAAAATATAAAACGTTGAGATACTGTTCAACAGAGAAAATACTTGACTATAAATCTCATTTATGACTATGTGATCCAGCTCTTTTTGACCACAAGAAAAAAGAAGAATACCTAAATTAAAACATATTTGTAGAATGCTGAGTCAATTTTTTAACACCTCCCACTTCACTCTTCCCTCTCAACAGAGGACTTTGCATGCTACTTTTTTGAATAAAGAAAGTCTGCCCCTGTGAGATCTCTTTTCTTTCCTGTTCTACAATTTAATATTTCTCAATATCATCCTCTATGGGCTTTGCAACAATCTCTGAAAAAGTCATAGTCCGTCTTTTCTCCATTGATTCCATTTCTCCTATTTCAAACCTAAGCTTTACCCATTGAAAAACACCCTTTTAGTCTTATCTATGGGCTTCTTCCATTCTTCCTACAAATGGGCTCCGACATGTTCAATCCTTTAGAACCTTTCATTTGACCCTGCCATCCTTTTAAGTTATCAAACTATATATCTCTTCTTTCACAATCAGCTCTCAAGAAAAATAAAATATCTACCTTTACTGCGTACACTTCGTCCGCTTCTGCTCACTTTTTAATCCATTATAGTATGGTTCCTGACCCCATTACTTCACTGAATGTATTCTCTAAAAAGTTACCAATAATTTATTTGCCAAATCATAATATTTTCATGATCTTCATTTAAATTTTAAGAATATAGGGAAGTAGAGGGGTGTCTACTCCAAATACGTGAAGTCTTGCCCTGGCAGAATGAGTAGATGAGAACAGTTTGTTCCAGTGGCTATGTAGGCAGCCAAAGCAGATGCTGTGAAGTGCTTACTTCTTGGGCAGACTTTTAAGATGCCAAGGTCATCCACTTAATCCAGGACCATCAACAGTTGTCCTGACTTTTTTTTCTTGCCACTGGACTTTCATGACTCTGGAACACAGAGTGAGACTGATAGCTTTGTGCAGCTCTGCCTCATTTAAATCCAATTCACACACAAGTCATGACATCACCCTGTGATCTCACTGGTCCTCTTTGAAAATGAATAATGAACAATATTAGCACTGAGGAAAGTGGCTGAAAAACAATAGTTGCTGAATACATTGATGGTGGAAGGTGGAAGACCTACTCTTCATGGACACTTTCTCCTCATGAGCTTTCATGATGCTGGCTCTCCTAGTACTAGTATTCTTCCTACCTTTCTAACCTTTTCTTTTCAACATCTTTTGCAACTCGTAATTCCCCATGAAGCCTCCTACTTGTAAATATGAACCCATCACTGTCCTTGGCCTTCTCTTTTTCCATACATCCAAAATGAACTCATAACCTTCCACTGCCATTAAATTTTCCCTTCATATGAATCTGAAATTTATACCTCTGGCCCCAAACTCCAATCTACACATCAGCAATAGTTGAACATTTTTACTCAGCTGTCTCAAAGCCATTTCAAACTCAAAAAGTTGAAAAGAAAACTCATCCTTAATTCTCCAACCTAAAGCACTTATTTCCTTAATTTCCTATTTCTCCTAAGGGCTCCTCCTTCCAGGCACCCTGGGTTGCAATCTTGGTATTAATCTCTACTCTTCACTCTATCTACTCTTCCCCAACCAGTTAAATGCCAAATCTTGCCACTTCTACATCCACAACATATATCACATCTCCTCTCATATCCACTTATATAGCCAATACCCTAACTCATCTCCTCTCATTTAGATTATTGAAAAAGCCTTTTAATTAGAAGCCCAGTCTCTTCTTCTAGCTCTAAATTATGCTCTAAAAGCCTACAAATAGAATCTTCCTAAAGCACATAGATAACCATGTCAATTGTCTACACAAGCCTTGAAAAGATCCCTTATTGCCTTGAGGGCAAAATAATAATTCTTCCTTTTGATATTTAGACTCATATTCAATCTGAATAAAGTCTCCCTCTTCAGATTTATTTCACTTTACTATCAGCCTTGTAGTCTATATTCCAGCTAAACTAGCCTACTGTCTGTTGCCTAATCTCAGAATGCTATCCTTATCTCTGTCCCTCTGCACAGGCATCCTCCATGCTCCAAATGCCCTACCTCATCTCTACTTTTTAGAACCTCAAGCTTCCTTTGTGGCTTAGCTAGTGGGTCATCACCTTCAGGAAGCCTTCTTCTAAAACTCTGTCCTTTTTCAACTTATCTTGAATTTACTTATCTGTGAAATATTTTACCCCTTTCTCTCCAATAGAATGTAAGTTCCCTAAGATGGAGAACTGTTTTGCATTTTGTCTTTCTATCCCCAGGGCCTTGGACAAGGCTCCATGCATAGTGGGCAGAGAAAAATACCAGCTGAATGGAAGGCACTAACTCAGTTTTTGAAAACTTCAAGTATTATTTGCATTGGTAACATAATCATAATAATCATATAACAAGAATATTAATAACTACAGCTATTTAAATTCCATAAATCATATTCCTCCAACAATTTTAGAGGAAAATGTTGTTATTCTCATTTTACAGATGAGGAAACTGAGGATCACAGAGGTTCAGTCACTTACCCACAATCATAGATGCAGCTAATAAGCCAGATCTGGGATTCAAATCCATGCTCTCCTGACTTCTAGTCCACTTCTCTTTCTACTACATCAATCAGCAAATACATCACTGAAATTCATCTCTCAAAGTCTCAATCTGAGAATTATGAGAAAAAGTAACACATAAAACAAATGTACCCATGTAG
This sequence comes from Phalanger gymnotis, assembly GCA_028646595.1. Taxonomy (NCBI): domain Eukaryota; kingdom Metazoa; phylum Chordata; class Mammalia; order Diprotodontia; family Phalangeridae; genus Phalanger; species Phalanger gymnotis. The sequence goes on along the minus strand of JAQQSZ010008183.1, from coordinate 1,438 downwards.
ACACATAGATTTTACCTAAGGTGTACTTACCTAAGCAAGTTCTATCAGGTACTGGTGTTTCCGGGTATGTGTTATGACCTGTGGTAGACTATACTAACGTGGAATAACAATGCCCCATAAATGTAGCTCACTTCCCAAATTTTGACTTTATGAGGCATTACAAGGGTCCAGAAACATGAAGATCCAAATCAGGAATTAATCTTATTGAGAGAGAGAGAGAGAGGTAAAATTGAAATCAACATGAAGTCTCTCATGACAAGAGGAATAGACAGAGTTCTCTGAAATGAGGGATAAATCAAAATTTGAATCTAAGTATTTTTATATCAAATCCAAGAACAGCAGTAGTACCTGTTGTTGCAAGAAGATGACATCTGTAGACTCCAAAGTATTACCTTTGCACTGCAGCACCATTTTTATGTTGGTTTTCTTAGCATTTGGGATATAACCCCTTGAGCACCCTAACAACAAATATAACCTACGTCATTAAAATGCCATTTGCAATCCACAGGGATGCAGAAAATTAATAACATAGAAGTGTCTTGTCTGACATGTTCCCTAAATCCTTAGGGGATTTCGCTTATTTTTTTTCTTTGCCTGTGTTTATGCAAGAGTTTTAAAAGCTGAAAAACAAGACAGGATAGCAACATAGTGAAACTAGTAAGGATGATCTGCCTCAGAAGCTCTTAACGATTGTTCTGGGATCAACACATGGCAATTGTGATTGTGATGATGTTCACTCAGTATGAAAAGTGGTTCTCATCAAGTAGCCAGATGCATTTTGGTCAGCCCACAAACCATCCTGATTACACTTCTGCACAACTGAGGCTGAAAAGATCAGGTACGAAACTCAGCTTAGTAGAAACTGCAGATTCTGGCACAGAGGTACTCTTTACAGTGAGGAGAATTGGCTATAGATAAAAGCAAGATGCCTGATAAAAAATTTCCCTGGAATATAAAAGCATTTACAATATAGGACACAGAAATTTTCCACAGGACTGTTGACAGATGCTGTAAGAAAGCTGAGAACCAGGAGATAAGCATCATTCAATCCCTGGTCATTCAGGAGGAAAAGAAGTTCTGGAGCTTGGTGAGGTGACTTGGTCTTATCCCCTCTGTCTTTGAAATAGAGAAGCTTGAAAGGACTTCCTGTAAAAAGACCTTGCTGTGTGTTAGCTCATCATGCCACAGAACACCATAGGAATAATTGGAACTTGTGGAATCAACGACTTTAGACCTCACTATTACGTTTATATTTTCCTTTAGAATCTTTTTTTATTTTAATTTATTTTTAATATGTTTAGTTTTCAGCATTGATTTTCACATGCGTTTGAATTACAGATTTTCTCCCCATTTCCTCCCCCCCCACTCCAAGATGGCGTACACTCTGGTTGCCCTGTTCCCCAGTCTGCCCTCCCCTCCGTCCCCCCATTCCCCTCCC